>VOSG01000132.1:0-43323 GCA_009761265.1 Halicephalobus sp. NKZ332
TTCGATGACTAGTTCGTTTACTGTGAAATTAATTGTAATTTATTTCGTTTTTCATAAAGAGTAACAAATTCGTTTTTTGTAGATTTCTCAACGCCCCGAAGACCTAGAGACCCCGGACCTCGACCATCGGATTCCTCTCGACGAGATCTATCTCCCCATACCTTCGGAAGTGAATTTCGATGACTAGTTCGTTTACTGTGAAATTAATTGTAATTTATTTCGTTTTTCATAAAGAGTAACAAATTCGTTTTTTGTAGATTTCTCAACGCCCCGATGAGCTAGAGACCCCGGACCCCGACCATCGGACTCCCCTCGACGAGATCTATCCTCCCATACCTTCGGAAGAGAATGTCGATGACTAGTTCATTTAATGTAAATTTATTTCATTTTAAATAAAGAGTAATTATTTCGTTTTTTGAATATAACTCTCGATGCGACACGATGTTGATCTCTTGCCGTGTTGTAGTTTATAAGGGACCTCAGGGATCATCAATGCGTATAAACTCCGGGATGGACACGGGATGTCTAGATAATCAGAATCAATCTGAAAGATGTGCTGATTTTAGGTATGCCCTCAGGACATGATTTCAAAAGTTAATATCTAAAGGGAAGTTGGAACTCTCAAAGAGTGGACATTAATCAAAAAAAGAATTAGGTCGATTGGCCTTCATATAACAGAGATACAAGGCTCGGATTTTGAAGATCCGATATCCCAGATCTCATTAATCCGACGCCCAATCCCTGATTCTGACCCCGGATTCGGAATCTACGGGTCCTGTTACTCTATTGTAGATCATTTGTATCCGAGTCTAGGGGTACTTTTGTCTCTGTGCCAAAAAAGGTCAAAATTACATAGAATGGCTCTTAAAGAAAGTGAAAATGCGCCAAAAAGTTTTCGTGTCCAGAGATTGCGGGCGTGTAATGAGAAAGTACCGAATTCATATATCAATCAACTAACTTTTGAGCAAGGAAACGTACCACAAGTGCTTCATCAATGTAGGTTCAGCCATCTTTGTGGGAATAACTGCTGAGTTTTCTTGAAGGATCAAATCTGGAACATAAACATATTCCGAAATAATTATTATCACTTGTTCTTGAAGTAAGATATGGCTGAGCTCTCTGACTAATATAGACAATTCTAAAGAATAAACGGTTTCGAAACATCAAACTATTTTCGATATCAAAAAGTGAATAACTTGAATAGTTCATGAAAGGTAGTGACAGAAGAATCAGTTGATTTAGTCAGCTTTTTAACAGCTTCAAAAAGACCTCTACGAGCTTTGTCATATAATGTCTGATGATCATCTGACAAATCCATTAGTATGTTCTACAAAGAAAGATAGTAAAGAATACAAAACATGGGATGAAAGAAAAACTCGAAATATGAAATCAAGAAAAACATTAAAAAATAAAGTCGCGAAAGCAGTCGATAACTCAGTTCAAATATGAAATCTTCTCACCAACAATAATCTCATTACTTTAAAGCTTTATTGGTAAACTTCAACATTGTTCAATGTATTCTAAACCGGTCGACTAAATCAAATAAATTTTAAACTCGATTCATGATGTTTCGGTTCTATTCTTTTTCCTACAGAGTTTCTTGCCGTTGGGACCAATCGGAGCTTTTTCGATTGGAGGTAATCCCATTTTTTCTCGACATGATAACCTGTATTTGCTGCATTTTACGTGTTTCATGAACATGAGTTTCTCCGGAGGAAGAGTGCCGCTGGCCATGGATCCATAACAGGAATGCCGATATTTGCAGGCATGTCTCATTTCCGTTGTCAAGTTCTTAGTGAATTCATCTGTTTTTTCCTTCAACATTGGTGTAGTAGCAGCTGGTTGAGGTGGAATCTCCTTGTATTCTTCTTCGGTCTCTTCTTCCTTGGATTTCTTCTTCTTCTCTGCGGAAGATGATTTCTTTCCCTGCTTTTTGCCTGTTTTTTCTGAGGATTTATCGGCCTTTTCTGAAGACTTATCAGCTTTCTCCTCACTTTTCAGTTCCTGTCTCTTGGGTTTCTGAGGAATTTCTGATTTTGGAGCCTTGACAACCAACATTTCCTCATCAATGACGTTCGTCTTTGGCTCCATACGTTTCGAGTTCTCTTCTCCTTCCATTGCTGCGTAACAGGATTTTCGGTATTTGCATTTCTGCTGCAACGTGATCCTTGGATTCTCCTTGATGCTCTCGATGACATTCGCGACAGAAGCTGGGCCAAAATCTGGGAGTTTTCCAGTCTCATAGCATGACTTCCGGTATTTACAACGGACCTGGAGGCTGTCTCTTGGATTACCACCGCCAGAGACTGATCTAACATCTCCGTCTCCAGCATCGGATGCACTGCCCGATGTAGAGAAATAGATGACAGGTTCAGAAGAGAGTTCTGGAAGTTTTCCATTTTCATAGCAAGATTTCCTGTATTTGCATTGAGTTTGTTTTATCTTCTCCGACAGATTTTCCCACTCCTCCGATGTGTATTCCTTCATGTCCTTCTTTACAGGATGCTTAAAAATCTCCTGATACCCAGAATCGCTCTTTACTACAACAGGAACTCCTGATTCATAGCAAGATTTTCGGTACTTGCAAGAATGCTTGTCAGCTTTAGTAATATTGTTGGGATCAATACGGAAAACAGGAGTAGGTTTGTCTTCTTCCACCGGTTCTTGTTTTTCTGACGACTTCGATCTCTTTTTTGTGGATTTTTTAGGTTTTGATTCTTCCTTAATTTCGGGTTCAACAGCTGCAGTTTCTACTTTTTCTTTAACTTGTTCTTCTACAGGAGTATCAGATTTGGATTCTGGTGATTCTATTACTTCTACGGATTTGTACTTTTTAGATTTTTTCTGAAGATGTGGTGGCTCTTCTTCAACTTTTGGAACTTTTTCTGCAACCTTTTCCACAACTTCCTCTACATTCTCTTCTGCAATCTTTTCAATGACTTCTTCAACGACTTCTGCAGATTGTCTCTTCTTCTGCTTCTTGGTCTTAACAGGAACTTCTGTTTTTTCTACAACTGATTCTTCATGAATTTCCTTCGATTTTGGACGTTTCGTTTGTTTTTTTTCCGGAGCAGAGACTGGGACTTCCACTTTTTCTTCCTTCTTTTCCTCTTTTTTGGCTTCTTTTACTTTCAACTTCGGGGATTCTGTTGACATCTTGGATTCCTGTTGTTCGAATTCTTCCACCTTCTGTTTGTAGCAACTCTTACGGTATTTGCAGTTCAACTTCAATCCGTCTAATGTCACAGGAACCGGTTTGACCTTCTCAGTATGTGTAGGTGAAGCTTCTTTCCTGCTTCCAAGCTCGGGCAAAACACCAGTAGCATAACAGGACTTTCTGTATTTGCAGGCCAATTCTTTTTTGACTTTGACAACAGATTTGGCCTGTTCAACAGCATCCTTTATCTTGAAAACTTCTTCCCTTTTGACTTCTGGAGGAACTCCGGATTCATAGCAAGATTTACGATACTTGCAGAACAATCTTTTCTCTTCTTCAGTCTTCTCCTCGAAGGATTTTGTATCAGCCTCTTTCTTTGGGATGTAGTTGTTGACAACATTGGAGACTTTTTCAGTCGATAACCATTCTGGAACCCTGTATGCTTCGATTTCTGGAAGTTGACCAGTTTCATAACAGGATTTTCGGTATTTGCATCGGTTCTTCATCAGGAGTTTCTGTTCTATTTCTGCCAGTTTTATTTCAACTTTAGAGAGCTTAGCAGTGGGGTTTTCAGCGATTTTCTTATCCTTTTTCTCCACGTCTTTGACAGCCATCTGTGCTAGTTCTTTGACGCTCTTTCTGTTGGTCTTGGCTTTTTCAGAGGGCTTCACAAGAGTAGCTGTCTTTGTCGCGAATACTCCTTGAGTCTTTTTCTTGTTGGATTCACTCATCTCTACTCCCGTCTCTTCATAGCAAGAGAGACGGTACTTGCAATTGACCTTTTTCCGAGACTCGTCCTCATCGTTTTCATTGTTGTTATTGTTGCTGTTGCTGTTGTGAGAGTTACTGTTATGAACCACTTCTTTTTCTGGCTTCTCTTTCTCAATCAGCCAAGAATACCAGTCAATATTGAAGCCGCTATTGACTTCTGGAAGTTGTCCTGTCTCATAACAAGATTTTCTGTATTTGCAAGAAAGTCTGAGTTTTTCTCTCATTTTCTTTTTTCCACCTTCACTTATTGTTATTTCTTCGTCTTCTCCTGTATCACCGACATTCTTGTCCGAACCTTGTTTGTAGTACATCTGGCGTTGATTAGGCTGATTAGTCTTATGTGAACTCCGTTTTTTATCGACACTGCTGTCAGCTGCCATAACAGAAGGTAGGAGATTGAGCCATGTTGTTGACAGAATAACTGGATCCTTGTTTTGGTCGAAAATTGTTGAAATCTTTGCATTTCTCAAGAGAGTAACAACAGAGGGTTTAATATCATTGCAGAGGAAGACTGTATTCGGGATATCGAGATCAAGTGTTGCAGAGCCCCAACAAAAAGTGCTGTGTTCGAGGATGACAGATGTTTGGACGGCTTTCTTGCCTGAAAAAAAACCATAGATTGAAAGGTGTTGATTTCTCACCGATTTCTACTACGATCAAGCCACCATTAACGTAGTAAATTATCTCATTCAATATGCTCAGTTCCTCGATACTCATTTCGTCTGTCCCTTTGGTCGAGAGAACCACCAGGCATTTCTCCTTGTTGATCAAGAAATTGCTTTGAACCAGACCTCCGTCAAATTGTTTATCCAGGAAACGGCTTTCATCAGAATGGATGATTATGAAAGACGCACTTCCTTTATCTACAAGGTTCCACATATGTTTCTATTTGGTGTTGATTTCAATCTTACCATCAAAATTAAAAGTAGAATTGATGAAGTCCCGAGCAAATGCGTTCTTGGAAACTTGGAGATCAGAGTGTCCGAGAATAATGGCAGCTCGAAGGCCGCTCTCTGAACAGAAGGTCAATTAGGACCAATTAATCCTTCAAAAGATTAACTTACCGCACTGCTCACTGGATTGAAGCGAAATAAAAACTAGAAAGAAAATTAAAAAATTCATTTCGTTTAGTTTCGTGGTCGGAAATTAAATAATTACCAATAATCGTTCAACATTTAAGTTGCTGGATTTTTGGATGTCAATCAAGGACCCAAAATCTCAGCAAAAAGACAAACTTCGTTTTAGCATCGATTTCCGTTCAACTTCTGCCCCTGAGAAAAAAGACAGCAAGTAAAAAGTAATCCGAGCCCTAGTGATCTCTCGGATCAGCTTGAGCGAGAGGGACTGACGCACGGAGTTGACATTAACATGCCGATTGCCGAGGAACTCTCCCCCTCAGCTATCACTTAAAACGAAAACGCCTCTGGCACTTTTCCTTCCTTTTTTCAAATGGTTCTCAAACAGCTGCTACAAACTCTAAAATGTCACCGAAAACAAAAACGTCTGAGTGTGCTCGATAACAGTTCTTTATAAAGGATCTCCATCTCATAAATGACCAACAAAAGCTGATACTATCACAGAAATTATTATCACAAAATTCCAAATGGACCAAAATAAACTAATGAAACACGGGACAGGGAATCCTGTAAAGACCCGGATGACAGGATGACAAAAATATCTTCGTCAAAGCCTATACTGATGAAAAACTTGGTTGAAACACAAATGAGATCGATCAGCATTGGTCGACCTACCAACTAGATTTAAGACCAGACATCAGCTTGGTAACGACGTTGGCGTTCCAAATCCTTGAAATGTTTCTGGGCTCCATCGGCGTCCATTCCACCGACTTCCTTGAAGATGCGGATGAAGGTGTTTTGGACATCTCTGGCCATGTTACGAGCATCTCTGAAACAACCCATATAATTTACGACTAAACACGTTAACAATTCTCACCCGCAGACGTAGATGTTCGCATTGTTTTGCAGAAGCTCCCACAAACGATCCTTCTGTTCCCACATCATATGCTGAACATAAACCTTCTGTGATTGATATCGGGAGAAGGCCACAAACAAATCAGTTATTACATTATCTTTAACATGCTTCTCAATCTCTTCTTGGTAGATATAATCGTGTTCAGGATGACGACAACCGAAGAAGAGGACCATGTCTCCAATTTCTTTGCCTTGCTCCTTTTGCCACCCTCTTTCTTGCAAGAATCCACGGAAAGGAGCAAATCCAGTACCGGGGCCAATCATGATGACTGGAGTGTTCGGTCGATGAGGAAGACGCATGGTAGACTTGCGGACGAATATAGGAGCCTTGGATCCGGAATTCTGATGAGATAAGTAGTTCGTGCAGACACCTTTAATAAGACGGTCCCCAATGGTATAACGAGTAGCGACGGCAGTAATGGAAACAATATCTGAATTCAGCTTCGGAGAAGAAGAAATACTATAATAACGAGCTTGAAGTCTTGGCAATAATTCCAACAAATGGTCAATTGGTGGTTTGCAGGTGTTGAAATGAGCGAGAATGTCCACGATGCTTCTTCTTTCTTTCCCCACAAATTGAGAGTATTCTTTCAGGCCCTCTTCGCTGGCAGTACTCAACAAAGTCAGCTTAGCTTTCTGGCCCTCATCAGTAGTGTATTCGACCAAGGCCTTGAGGACATGAGATTTGACAGGAGCACAGATATCGACGTAATGAGTCAGGGCTGTCTTGTAAGAACATGGACATGGGAATGGATGGCGTTTGGAACTTTCCTCATCGACATTAATCAACTTGAAGACAACATCCAGGTCTTGTTCAAGCAAATTGCCCAATTTAGTGACGATCCCCCCATCGTTTGTCGGGAAGACAGCCAAGTGGTCACCAGCTTCGTAACGAATCCTAGAGTCTTTGAGACTGAATTCGATGTGCATACAATTCCTCTCACTGACAGAACCATGAAGTTCTCTGTGAGTGCTAATCTCTGATAAGAACGGATTCTTCTGATCAAATGGTCTGAAATCAATTGTCTCGTTAAAAAGATAACCTGCTGAAGTTAGAACTCACGGTCTTTGTCTGTCATATGCACCAATACGACCAAACTCCCCTGTGAAAATTGAGGTTGTCACTTCCTCCATAATTTGAAGCTTGTACTGTCTATCCAATCCACCATCGGCAACCATCTCCCACCCGAAGGATTGAGCAAGAGCAGGCAAGAAGGCTTCGCGCCAACGCATGAAATCCTCCTCCAAGTTAGCATCATCATCTCCGAGTCCGAGTTCAAAGACACGTTGTGCTCCGAGCTCCTCCAATCTACTATCAAAGAGTTTACCGACGGCATTAAAATGCTCGTAAGTCTTGTTTCCTAAGCCGAAGACCGCATATCTTAAACCAGCAAAATCAATTTCGCTATTCTTCAGATGTTCGTAGAGAGATTGAGCGTTATCAGTAGGGTCACCCTCACCGTAGGTAGCAACACAAAGGATCAGCAAAGGGTCTTTGAGCTCTGTCAACCTTTCGAAATCATCGAGCTCCATTTCTTCAGGATCCATGACTAATGCTTTCTTTCCATATCTGACGAGATCCTTAGCCAAACGTCCTGCTAACTCTTCTGCTGTTCCAGTCTGAGAACCAAATAGTACTAGTACCTACAATGTCTCTTCATATATTACTTCAGCAAGTAGAAAAACATACATTACGATCTTCTGTCTTCATTCGACTAATTAGTGAGTTATCTGTTCGTTCGGAAGCCACATGATTAACTTGCATGATCGGCGTTGCTTTCAGGTTACTGGGAGAGTCTGACTTGTATTTAAGGAAGAAAAAGATGCCGATTGCACCGATCACCGAAACGACGACGATGTCGAGGGTATCAAAGGAGCCCAGGAGGTAATCCATGGCTAGAACTGAAAATGGATTAACTGAGATAGAATATTTGGTACACGCGTCGCGAGGAATGACCTTGACAGAAAAACAAATCAACAGACGAGACTACGGAATACAGTGCTGCAAAAGGATCTCATGAGCAGTGAGGGAACCACGGCGTTAGACAAAGGAGGAATACGGAAATGGTTCTGAGTGATAACGGTCCCAATATGCATTTCTGCGCTCGCCATGATATTCTGGGCAGGACGTGATGTAATCGAGAATAAAGACATAATGCTAAATGATAAAGAAGACTGCAATGATCAAGAAACCTAGCGGAGTGAGCACTTCGCTACTGAAAATTGAGAAATACTGCTTTTCCAGTAGCAAAATGAACTTACACGAGAATGCATTTTAATGATATCGATTTTTTCGAATAAGTTATATCATTTCAAAGCTCTTTGAATATACATTTAGAATCTATTGTCTGTTTTTACCGAATGTTCTTTCGAAACACGAAATTTCATACAAGTTCCAAAAAAGTAAGGGCCCATCTCTGGTTTTTGGGTCTCATTTTCAATGCGCCCGGTTCCCGCATCAAATGCATCGAGCTGAGTAATTTCCTTCTACAATTAGACCTGATCATGACCACCTAATTGATTTCTAAAAAAAACCAAAAACAAGTTAAAATTCAAATCAGAATTTTACGGATTTCCATTGATTATTTCGATTCAGACGAGTGCCCAGCAAAAACAGACAACAGGTTCTAAATGTATATCCAAAGAACTTTAAAGTAATATATAACGCATCCCAAAAAGCCAGTATCGCTGAATTACATTTTCTCGTAAGAGATGATAAAAATCCATGTAAAAGTTTGGAAAATCAAATTTTTAGAGATCCATCATTCCAACATTGAGAAAGATCTGGATAAACAGATCTAACGGTAAATTAACTTAATGATCAGTGATTTCGAAAAACTATGAAAAATCATCTATAATTATCACGGAATATCAAGTTCATACTAGGCTCAATTTGTTACTGAGGAAACTTTACCTTTCCAGAAGTAAAACGACTACATATTCTTCTAGTATCCAGTAAACTCAACAAAATTTAAAACGAAAAGCACACGTCAGTAAAACTTTGTCTGTATTTCTAGGAGTCTGACGCGTAGTTGGAATTATAGCGAGCACTCAAATGATCACAGGAAAAACCCAATGATTGGCAGTACTTTGTGATACTCCTCCTCTCTTATTAGATATGTAGAGACCACGTTGTAGTCTGAAATCGTCGAAAAACAGCATTGGGTGCCGTTCTTTTGAACACGAAGAGAATCAACGGCAGCATTTATTCGGTAAACAGCAGCGATCTGTCTCCCACCGATATTGATTAAGAAAAGAATAATTCAAATCATAATTCGAGAACACAAATCAGACACGACACAATGAACACACTAAAAGCACAAAGACTCCATGTTCAATTGCGCAGACATACACATCTTTGACACAAGCAGGAAAATTCAAAAATTCTAATCGATCAAAGTTCCAAATATTTAGTATTCACCTGTGCCTTATAGTGCATTCGATAAAACCAACGTCAAAGACAATCGTCCATTTCCATGACAAATCCGAACAACAAAAAGCATAACTTCCAAAAACAAAAAGAACCTGTTGATTTAGTATCTACAATATCGACACCTGAAACCAAAAACAACAATTAACGAGGAAACACTTATAAAGGAATTAGCGTCAATCATCGCCAGACTAAAAATACAAAACGACATGGTTTCCATGTCTACGCGTCATGCGTAAAACCCAAGTTTCTAATGTGGAATTAAGAAAGTATCCTCCAAAGAATGTTTTTCGATCTTTTCCTTATGCAAAATACGTCCAGGAAATGATATCAGATTACTTGCCGGGCTACAATAAACATCTGGCGCACAAAAATCAGAGCATTACAATTTCCCTCTGACATCCACTTTCCCTTGGGCAGCGGCATTTTACTGGTAAATTCACTAACTCTAACCTTTTGAAAAAAGTCCTACCAGCTGTCAACTGCAAGTTCTGTTCCAGCCGACCGACGGAAAAGGAGTTCCCGACGCGAAAATTCTTCAGTGAGTTAGTCTCTCCACAATATTTGTTGCAAATCCGTGATTTCCTCCTACTCGTTGTGTACTCAAAGACATTTCCTACGTCCCACTTCTACTTAATGTTATCGATTTAATTATTCGCAGCTATCTATTGTCCTCGCAATCCACGCGGTAAATCTACCATTCTGTAGCTGCGTGTGCCGAGTTGTTCCCAGTGCCGCTAGCAGTGAAGTCGGCTCCGACAACGCGCGGACAATTTGGGGAAGCAGTCATTGGGCTGGAGGAACGATCGGAAAATAATCAATTTCACCAAGCGCCTTGCGCGAGTTCGCTAGTCGTCAATGATACGGATCCAGACACCGACCTATTGACACAGTTGACAAACAGGAATAACCATCACACAATGTCGAACGCGAACTTGCGTCTCCCATCGACGTCGTCACCTATCTTCCAGAACGAAATGTAAGCCACTGTCGACGAAAACTACTCAGTCCCTTGAAACTAAAACTTGTCGTCTCAAATTAGTACCTTAAATCGAAAATTAACCCCTCTGTTATAAAAATCAATGAAAGACAATAATCGACGTCTTCAATTACAGAGCAGGAATGCCACGTTCGCAATCACAGAACTTCTCCTACAATGCCTTCAACGGCAGCCCCCAGGTCATCGTGGCATTGCCGACGTAAGTAGCCTCAAAATATTCCATATAAAAAAGTAAACTTACTGCAGAAGTCACTCAGTGAATGATAACCTGGCTTATGCTGGTACCCCGACATCTGGATCTGGCAGCTCAGTAATGGTTGGGAAAGATGGTGAGTTGAAGAACGTCGGGATCAAGAACGAGCATGATAATTTCGAAATAATCTGCGCGAAAGCTGCGCGAGCGATTTTGGACTGGCACGGCAAAACGGTTTCTCACACTAACTCGCGCTCCTCCTCGGTTACCCCGAAAATGAACTCTCGCGGGTGTCTACTTGCTCCGCGCTTTCCCAAGTCATCATCGATTCCCAGTTTTGGTTCGCACAATCAATTTGATTGAAATTGCAAATGTCTCGCTATCAGCGTAGTGTTTTGGAACCGACCATAGGTGGTGCCCCGAAACCGCATTCACCCGATGATGTTGCTGCTTCGTTGTTTTACTCCCCCCAGGAAGAGACATCTTGAGACCTCTTGTGCTTTAGAACCCCTATCCAAGTCACCCAAGAGTGGTCGTGTCCACTGT
Organism: Halicephalobus sp. NKZ332; assembly: GCA_009761265.1. Classification (NCBI taxonomy): domain Eukaryota; kingdom Metazoa; phylum Nematoda; class Chromadorea; order Rhabditida; family Panagrolaimidae; genus Halicephalobus; species Halicephalobus sp. NKZ332. The sequence goes on from VOSG01000132.1 coordinate 11,089, forward strand.
ATCCCGCATAAATGGGAATCTCGTCGATGCAAGAAGATCTACCGGTGTGTAGGGTGTGCCAAGCAGATCGCTTTCATGTCAGCGTGTCAGCGATGTACCGTTTGCAAGTAAGTTCTGTGAGCTGAGTGGTTTTTGATATATCTAAATCTTCCAGAGTCCGAGCTCACGATAACTGTAAGTCCAAGGTCGGGAACACATGTGGATTGACTGCGAAGCACTTGAGAGCATGTATTGAGTATATGGTGACGTCAGGGACACAGGACGATTGGGGAAGGGGAGACGACTCCGGCTCCAGTCTCCACGAACTCAACGATTCCCAAAGACCTTCCAGTCGCAGCGAGTTGGGTGAAAGCTCGGCTTCGAACTCAGCCAACAGCAGTACTCCTTCTACTCCGGGTAAGTCGTTCGATCCTATTAACAGAGTTGAACCACTAGTGGAATGACTGATTGTTGTTGTGCTAATTACAGCGTGGACCTCACATATCCGTCCGGCGAATCTCAGTGGCATGAATATGCTTCATCCTATTATTGCAGAAACGGCGCCGAAAACAGCTCCACTGGTTGCTACTGAATCCCTGGGTCAATCTGAGAGCTTATTTACATTCCCTGATTCTGCTCCCAAAGTGCCGTCTATTATCTTACCCTCTACGTGAGTTCGAGAGAGTTTTCTTGTTTGATTGATTGTTTTGCAGAGACGATAATATGAATGAGCCGTGTCCGATCATCGATTCTGACCATACCTTGAGGATGTTCGGTAGCGGAGATGAATCGGACCAGAATACTCTGAATAACGAGTCGTTCGACGTGAGTTCTGTTTGCCTTCTGCTAGTAGTATGAGTGTGTTTTCAGAGTGGAACGACAGAAGACAGTAGGGGCCATAAATGGGATAGACATGCGTGGTCGAAAGGAACGATCCGCGATAAATCCTCGGCAACGTTAAAAGAAGATTTGATAATACCTTTCGACAAAGTGACCGTCAAGAGGTCCGTCGGGAGAGGCCGTTTCGGCGAGGTATTCGCTTGTGATCACTTCGGGGATGCTGCAGTAAAGTTCTTGAATATGAATCATAACAGTGGGACAGATAACCACTTCGAAGCCTTCCTGCGTGAAGTTAGGGAAGTGAAGCTTGCAAGACATGACAGAATATTAGCATTTTTCGGTTGTACAATGGATACGAACACAAACATGATGGGTATTGTTGTTGGATATTGTGAAGGGAAGCCACTGCATATGTTGCTTCACCAGAGAGACACTTTCGCTAGGATGGACTTCCAGAAAGTCGTGAGGCTAACATCACAGATCTGTCAAGGAATGTCTTATCTGCATAACAGGAAACTGCTCCATAAAGATCTACGGTCGAAGAACATTTTTATAACGCAGAAAAATAATGTTGTTATCAACGACTACAGTTTATTCAATGTTAAGATGTTAGCAAAACCATCTAGGTATGTTTGTGAACTACGAGCAAACCTGTAGATTTCGCTTTTAGGAGTAATACTATTATTGTCCCGGATAATTGGTTGTGTTATCTGGCACCAGAATTGATTAAAGAATTATCCGATGATTTCCGGCCTCTGCCATTCTCCGAACAGAGTGATGTCTACGCATTTGGGTGAGGATCCGTCTCTGTTCGATATATGACTTTCATCTTTCAGTACGATATTCTACGAGTTCATTGCATGTGATTTCCCATTTGCAAAGCAATCTTCCGATGCCATAATCTGGCAAGTCGGTGTAGGAATCAAGCCTCCTCTAGGTAACATGAATGTTTCTCGTGAAGCGAAGGTAAGCCCACTCCGTATGAAATTCCTCCATCAATCGACTTTCAGGTAGTCTTAGTTCGATGTTGGATGCATAATCCCGAAGACAGACCTTCCTTCTCGGAGATATTGAAGATGGTAGAAAGACTCCCGATGAAGCATTTATGTCGTAGTCCGTCCAACCCTCTGTAATTCTGTTCTCTATGCGTGCCAATCAAGAAGCGTGTTTCACAAGATTCGATAATATTACCAGATGTAACCGCATTTGTCAACTAACAACGTGATACAGCAGTATCCTTATCTAATTCAAATCACCCAAGTTCGGACTTGGTTCAAAGTTTATCATTGTTTGTATATTTCGAGTTGCCCCAAGTGGTAAATTGTTTTATTGAAATCTAAAGCTCTGGAAGCATGTTCTAAACGGCATCTAAGAATTAAAGGTTGTGGAAGAAGCGCTTGGTATTCTCGTAGGCGACGAAAAGACAGCCGCTGGAGAAGCAGGTTCGGATAACTGTAGGAGTCAGTCCTTTGTAGAGAGCAGTAACACCTTCGTTCTTCAATGTCGACATGAACACCGAAGACATAGTGCCTGTCCCTGAAACCTGCATGCGAGACTTGACGACGTCAGCCGGGAAAATAAGGGTCCATAGAGCAGTTCCTCCGATACCACCTGACATAGCTGTCCTAGCCAGTCCGATTTCATCTTTTGTCTTTCCTTCGGGAGTCAACCAGTATCGTGATAACTCGTAGGCACCGAAGAAGACGAAATATCCAGGGACTTCACGAGCCAACGTCGGGGTCATGCCTATGAAGAAGGAACGGACGCCCTTCGTTCGGTACATCTCCCGACAAATACTCATTGGTGTACTAAAATTCAACAATCCATGCATGGTTGCATATGTGGATACATACCTTTTAACGTCGGGATGGAGTTCATGCTGGGCTTGGAGCCGACACTTGACGAGTTCAGTTGGACAAAGAACCATGGCTGCAAAGACAGCAGCAAGTGATCCGGAAACAGCGTTGAAAATAGGCTTCATCTTATCTGGGTCCTCGTGTTTCGTAGCAAAGGCAACCAGTTTCTGGCAGTACCCGTAAGCTGTGAACAACACAGCATTTTCTGCAATATTAGCTGCTAGTGCCGGAATGGTCCCTGAAATTATGAGCAATTAGGTAGGATTGATATATCAAGAGCTCACCGGCATAGAGGCCCCTGACTCCGTCAGCTTTGAAAGTCTCGGAGAAGCACTTGACCCAATTCTTATAGAGTTGAGGAAACGTTTGCATCTTCACCTTCACTGTATCCAGCGGTTGTCCTGCGTAGACATTGGCAATCCCTCCAGCCGTTCCAGCAGCCAGGTCGATGAGACCATCTTTCAGGTGAGAAGCTCCAGAACTCTCTTGCGAAGAAACAGTCATACCATTAAGCAACGCGGAAATGAAAAAAAAACTAGGCTGAAGGAGCAGATATTATCACTTGAGCATCGGTCTCGTGTTACACAATCGCCTCCCCTTTGGTTTGTAATTTTTTTCGGAGAAATCGTTGCAAGACAAACTGATATTATCTAAAGTTCACTATAACAATCGCTCGTGACTGAATTTTATGGTAATTGTACCCATCGGTAGCCAATAAAACCGTCGGAGTTCGGAACAGTCCTTAGGTACTCAATCTACTGGATCCCTTTTTTGTTTCATGGAAGAGACCAAAGTCGCTATGGGACCAATTGGCCACGAATGAATTGAGTTGACTGACAGCTCTCCGTTACTTCTAGTTATTTTATTTTCTGGATTTCATTTCTACTTTATTTTGTCTTGCTATCCAGTAGTGTGACCGAAGGATGGATAAAAGATTGAGAGTACAGATAACAGAGCAAGAACTCGTGAGTTTTATATGAACGTGCTCGATACAGAGGATCTCTGATTTTCAGTTATGCAAGAACAAATGTGGTTTTTACGGAACTCCACAATGGAATGGACTATGTTCCAAGTGCTGGCGGCAATCTCAATCTCAGCAGAAACGTAAGATTGACCACAATAGAAACAGGTTTGCATCTTTCTCGCATTTCATATATCGACAATCACCTCCAGGTCATTGTTATCAGAGAAAAGTGATGAGCGATCCGATTCCCGCAGTTCCCGGATCAAGTCTATGTTACGCAAATCTCCGTCTATGTTTTCTCCATCAAGTCGGTTTAGATGCAGATTTCTTTGTGTAACTAACAGTTTTTAGCATCTGTTGATTCCCAGTCGGTTTCGCATAGCACTTCATCAGCTGCTTTGTAAGCTCATATTTTGTTTCTGTACTTGAACGTGCTTTATAGACAATCTGTCGCTGATGTTCCTGGGACTCATCCAAAGCTCTACACCTATATTTTCGACAACTTTGGATCCTCTACTGCGAAGGAGATTGACAAACTTTGCCATTACGTTCTAGAGAAGGTGTTCCAAAACGCTCGTCTAACTTTAGATGAAATATCTGAGATTATCCAGCATGACTACCAAGTTTTGAAAGAGAAGGTATCTAAATTTCGTCCGATCAAAGATGACTTCAATATCAACACTTTCATGAGTGAATTCGAAGAATATGTTTGCACAAATGCATATGACGTCATATTCTCTGATAGGTTAGTGTGTTTCCGTATTGTAACTTTATGTCGACTTTGTAGGGCTGACGAAGAAGCAGCAGACTTATCTATGCAAGATAGAATCCGTTCCCTTAACTGGGTCACATCTGGATTTCTTGAAACCGCCTTTGATTTCTCCATCCTCGCTGTCCACAAGTACGTTGATGAAGCCGTTACTTACATCATTGATTTGAATCAATACCGGAGTGTCCGAGAGAAACTTGACTGCCTCGTAAATTGCTCAAAGACGATATTTACTGCTCTGAAAGAGAGTCGTGCCGGGGCTCCTGCCAGTGCTGATGAGTTTTTACCGGGATTAATCTATGTTATCCTTCGTGCCAATCCACCACTGATTCTTTCTAACATGAAATTTATTAGTAGATTTGCATTACCTTCGAGAATCATGAGAGGAGAATCCGGTAGGTTGAACTCTGTTGGTTTATTACCTGAACTGTCTGTTTTCAGGATATTATTTCACGAATCTGAGTTGTGCCCTTCAATTTATTCAAGACATGAATGCAGACAGTCTACACATGGATAAAGAAGAGTTCGAGGCTTATACTTCCGGACGTCTCGCTGTACCTCTTCGTAATTATGAACCTGGTCGGAATCTTGCAATCAAGGCGGTAGAAAATGGGTTGAAAATGTTCGATGCACTTCTGACAGAGCAATCTCAGCTAAGTGAAGCCATGAATTCAGTCGGGAAACTCATGGATCAGTAAGTTCATTCTAGACTCGGTCTCAGTAATGAGTTGTCGTTTAGCAACTGTCAATGCTATGAAGAAGAAATCGATAATTTATTGAAGCAACACCCGTCTGCTGATGTTTTGGAATTTTGTAAAACTCTTCATGATCCAAATTCACTTGATTTGTCGGTATCTTTATCTTCTGCAAAAGCAAGTCCTCAACTTTCTGCGGGTAAGAATGAAAAATTATCTGAAATACCAATAGGAGAAAATCTCACGAAGCCGATCCCCGTAGACAGTTGTGAAACACAGTCGTCAGACGGATTCAGAAACGATGATGCGAACATTACACCAAAAGATCTAGCTACAGATGCTCGAACGGAACCTGAGGACAGTGCAAATGGAGATGAAACATTCGGTGAAGCTTTATCCGTGTTGTCAAATAACACCAAAGAACTTTCATAGACAATTTAGGTTATTTTCTCTCTGTATGACTATTTTAAAAGTTAAAGCTTCCAATTATACTCGTTGGTATTTGCGGGTATCGATAAACCTATTTCATAAATGATGTTAAATTGACTAAGAACGACTGTGGAGAACCTTCAGGTTCTATAGACGACTCAAAGAGTGTTCCATAAATGGAATCCTTCTTTTAATTCCCTCGTGTTTTCTTTCAATTGTCACAAGCAAGGGCCATACCTTAATTTAGTTGATATTCTAAGGTTTTTCACGGGGTTCTGGGAACTGGTGATTTCAAATTCAGCTGGAAAATTTTAATCCTTTTTCGAGAAGAATTCTTAAAAAGTATCCGTGGGAGATGGCTATTTCGAAAATCCACAAGTTATTTCGGCACTTTTTGTTTTATGACGAGTGACGAGAAAAGAAGCCATCCTCGGATTTTCCTTTCATCTTATAATTGGTTAAATTTGGAAAGCGTTTTTAAGCCCTTACATCACTCTAGATTTTACAGGGAAACTATGGCCTCCCTTTTTAGTCCAACTAATTATCACTCTTAGCGAAGGCCGTGAGAACTTTATTTGGACAGTCATCAACAATGAAGGAGTCAAATTTTCGACATTTTTATCTCGGAAAAGTCCCGAAATGCCCTGGCAACAGAACCCGTTTATTCTTTTTTTGGGAATTATAAATAAACCATTGAGGAATACTTTTTTTTCTTTATTCTTTTGCAAATAATTGCATATTTCAAACCAGGATGCGGATGTCTGGACCCCTGAAACTAATAATATTCTTCCATTCCAGAATTATAACTTTCAGCACTATTCTGATGATATTTGCGTGTTTCCCCCGTTGCGTGACTTTCTATATTTGTACTGGTCAGTTTTCATAAATCCGGTGACCGAAAACAGGTAGAATGAAATCACCTAGCACATTATATTAAATTTACTGACTTAATGGCCTTATTCGTTTCGGTTAAAAATACCCAAACGAGGTTCCTGTTACTTGTCCCACTTGAAGTCTATCTCCGTCGAGTGTTATTTTTAAGCGTAAATCTAATTCGACCGCCGTCATATTGAAGCTTCGCCTCGAAGAATTCCTCGGAGACTGAAAACGGCACTAGTTGCAATCTCTCTTTCCTGTTTTTGATAAAAATTGCCTTTTCTCACCTTCCTTATCTAGTTCCCAATTTGTCTATTTTCTCAGGCCTTCCCAAAAGAATTCATGTGAAAAAGTTGAAACTCTTTTGTCAATCTCCTCCTTCAAGCCTCTTAAATAGTCTGTTTTTGAGACAGTTTCTAGACTCCCTGTGCCACGTGAAATGTGTGTACAAACCTTGGCATTCAGAGTAAGATAGACCTACTTGTTAAGCGTGCGCGAATAGCTGTCCTTCCGGCGACGATTTCTGGAACTATTTCGTCATAATCAGTTAAGAGATATTTTTGGAAACAATTATTCCGTGGGTCAGATTTATCCTTGATCTCCTGCTCAGCTCGAATTTCCTTTTTACTCGGTTTTCATTATTTTTTCGGAAGAGAATGGAAATGTAAATTGGCCGCCTCCAATACCAGTCAAATCTGATAACAAGCTTTCGCTTTGTCATCTCATATTCCAGTGAGAATCCATTTCTAACCTTCACGTTGGAGGGTTTGGATAAAATTTTTCAGCCGCTTTTCTGGGCTTGCTTTTCAATTTTATTTTTATCCGAGTGTATTGAAACGTCGAGAGGGGTGTAGCAGCTGATGCTCGTTAGCCGAGGTGAATCTGTGAACTTTTCCTCAACTTTTTGATCCTTGTCATTATCGCAAATTGCCGGAGGTATTTGTTTTCCTTGGTTGTCATCTTTGAGGAAGACAAAAGGTCTCAATCACCAGACACTCGAGCTCTGAGATTTTTTTTCTGACTTTTAATCTCTTTTTCTGCAGGTCGAGAGAGAACTTTATATAGTATAAATAGTCTATATATTGCAGTAGGAACTCGTCAATTCCACACATTTCCGTTGTTTTTACGTTTAGAGGAAACCACTCAATGAAATTTTAATATCTTGACTAATGTTTATTTCTTCATCTCTGAGCTTGCTTTTGAAACTTGACTGGAAAAATTCCTTTCTTGTCGTGTGAATCTAAATTGAATTAATTGTTGATGAACAACAAATGGAAGGAGTGTCCAATCTTGGAAAAGGACAAATCCTTTTCGTGGAAGAGGTTCCGTTTTTATGTTCTCAATTAACCTCAGGCATCCGCAAAGCGACAGTAGCTTCCGATATTTGTTGTTTTTACCCTAGTTTAGAGCTTCTCCATTTATCACCTGGATGCATCTTTACCTGAATCATTTTGATGTTTGTCAAATCGGTCTACCTCATTAAATGAACACTTGTTTTTGTTAACACATGCTCAAAAATTGAGTCGCAAAACTTGTTTTTCGATTACTACCTGAAGAAGAGTCAAGACTTTTCCAGAATCCTCTATAACCCTTTGGGAATCTTTCAAAATGTCAAGTGGACATTTCATTTTTATTGCATTTCTTAGTTTTTAACTTGACGCTTTGAAAACATTCTGGTCAATTCCGGAAGCCTGTCTTATGGCTTTCCTCCCACAGCCCTCTCTTTACTAATTACCTTGAGCATTGAGCTTTTCGAAATGAAACTCAGATTTGTTTGTATTCGGGAAACAAATCATTTCGAGCCTGCAACTCGAGTTATTGGAACTTCTTTGGATTGATACATGTTCAACCAATTAATAAAACATGGGTCACGACTGGAAGAAGCTTCATCCTCATGAATGTCACAAATCCAAGACCTCCTGCGGCTTCCTTTTTTCTTCCTTGTGCATGTATACCACTTTTTTCAATATGTCCTTGGAAGCGTAAACCTTACGTACTCAGTTGATATACTTAGACTCATTTGAAAAAATTGTGATCCTACTTCGTGAAGAAAACTATTTCTATCATTTAAAGTCTGTTTATTTTTTCTTTCGTTTTGTCCAGGAAGAGTGCCTGAGGAAAATCTCGAGTTGAGCGATAATTTCAAAATAAATATGATTTTTTCAACGCTCTTTATTTTTATGAATTGTTTTTGCCGAGCCCAACTACTGAGTTTTATTGGAATATTTTTCGAAACTCTTTTGATTCGGCCCAAGTGAAAACCCTATCGTCGAAATGGGTTTTTCCCGGAGTTATGTCTTGGGTGCTTCATATTTCTCATTCAAACTTTTCTTCTTTTTCGACCGTAAAACTTTGGTCAACTTCTCTGTGGAGAATGGAAGATGCTCGCAAATCCGAAAATAACAATGCCTACAGGGGTTTTAACGCTGCACGTCGGGAACGCGTGGCTCTAGGATGTGCTCATCCGTGTTTTGCCTTTTCGAAGTTCTAGGGTAATAACGCCACTTCCACAGCTGGGTGTCTGGTCCTCTTGAGAAAGTCAGCTTGTTCCAAGCTGCCCTATTATCATCGTACTTTGACTTGGCCATTTCCCTTCCGTCTATGACGAATGATGGATTCCCTCCTCGGTTATTGTTAGCTTTTTCTCTTTTTGTCAATTCTCCCTGCATAATTGTTTTAAACATACACAAAACATGTTCGGAATCTTTGCAAAGTTGTCTCGAGTTTAAGCTATGAAAAGTTATTTGCAATTCCATTTCAGAAAGCAAAGTCACAAACCGAAAGTGGGCCTTAACTCTCTGGATTCGAGAAAGAACAGTGGCGGGTTAACACTTATTAAACCAGACTTATTATTCAGCAAGGAAATCATGATGGTGAGTTGAGCTTTTTAAATATTATTTCATATTTTATATTCACCTGTGAAAGTCTACTAATGCAAGTTATTGGAGAACAATTGCGTGGTCGAGAAAGGATGTTGTCCATTTGCTCGTCGAAATTCCTCGTTGTCCCGTTAATTAGAAGCTCCTGTGGAACTTGAGGGAGGACAGCAAACGACTCTCTCTTCGTGATAATGTGTCTTGTTGCAAATTGCTGTTCGCGAAAGTCAAAAGTGCCTATTTAGCATTCGTTTAGATGCCCTCGTCGATCCAGACGGAAACCATCTCTATTTAAAACTGTTCGTTCGACTCTATGACAAATTTTAATGAAGTCGACTCCTAAATTTTATGTTATGTCCGTTGATATCCTCAAGTTCGCACGCTATTTGAATTTTTTGGCTTCCTCAGAGAGGAAGAGCTAAGAGTGGATAAGCCCAAATCCCCGGAATATTAAATTAAGCATTTTGGCCCCAGATTCTTCAATTTTATGATTGTCATATTGGTTTGTTTTTGCGTCCATCCATTTTATTTTTAGCCGAGGATAATCTCGGATCAGTTGTCAAGTCTAGGTATGGATGAATAGCCCTGGATCAGACTGACAAGCGAGCAGGGGAGTTGATCGTCTAGCAATTGATAAGTGTCTTTTGTTTATTTAAATAAGAACCTAATATTAAACTTTGGCTGTCATTACCCTTTTTAATTGACACTATGAGGCTCAAATGTTTTCTATTTTCAATAAAACGAGGAGGGCATCAATTTTGCCATTTCCGTCGTCTTTTGTTGCTTTTCTGTTAAAACTTTTGTCCCACGTTATTTTCGTTGCCGAGCATTTCGAAGGTTTTAAATAGTCCACGATTTTTAATATTGAAAAATGGAGGCCAAATTAAAGCGAAGAGCCAAAGTTCTTCACTTGGTGGCTTTTCGAAAAATAAGCTTTGATTGGCTTGAAAGTGAAACTTCCGCCTATTCTTCTCAAATTTGGCAAATTGTTGGTCTCGTCAATGTGAATCGAGCATTCTTGTTCGAATTTGACAAAGATAAATGCTGTTTTCAAACTTGTGACAAATTTATTTGGCTCCAACTTGTTGATTTATGATATAAAATTCGGCAGAATGCTTTTATTAAAGCGATAAACAAAAATTTGAGCGCTAGATTCGTTTTTTCGAATGGGTTTCTTGCGGTTTATTATTTTCGGGAACACAGTCACCTTTTCTCCGGAAACGGGAAGGCAATTCCACCTTCTTAGCTTTTTGGCATTTTTCAATGTTCCACGAATCTATCAACTTCAGTTTGGCGACTAATAGCCAACTTTTGCTCTTGAGAATGACAAAAACTCTGCTGTCTAGTATCACGCAAATCATAGTCTATTTATAGTTTGCTTCCCCAGTCACCTGAATCCACCACAGACACATTTCAATAAAGTCGACACCCAGACTCAGTGCCAATTAGATTAACTAATATCCATCTCATTCATTTTTATTTATTCAAATTATGATAAATATGCTGGGATGTCTCCAACTGTTTTCCTCGAAAATTTTTTCATAAATCTCTCTATGCCCAACAAACCAAACTCTATTTTGATTTCGTAAACAATGTTCTTCTTCCCAGAAGAGCAAAAGCCTGCCTTGCATTGCTTCCTAAGACCTTCGAGGACCTGTTTCGGTTAATTGGTATCAAATTGTTTCAATTGTCAAATTACGGTTTCCATTTATGGTTTTCTTCCAGAGATTCCATTTGTTGATATGGCTCTCCAAATTGAGCTCTGATAAATATCTTGAGGCTTTTTTATCGATTGTATTTATTCTGGATCATGACTAATGTATTTTTATGACCAGTGTACTAGTCATCTTTCCTACAATAAGTCTATCGATTAAGAAGTCCTCTTATTCGGTTTAATCCAGAGAAATCTCCCTTAGCCCAACATCACAAGGTTACTCTTTCTATAATTTCACCAACAGTCATCGTCCCCCTTTCGGATTTTAGTCCTGGCTTCTAGCGAAAATCGATTCTTTAGTAAGTTCAGACTGCTTTGTGGAATTTTTATTGTTGCGGTTTCATTACGAAATTGTTGTTGCATTTCAGAAAGAAGAAAATTAAAGTCTTTAAAGTAGAGCTCGGTGACACTTCTTTTACGTTCTCAAATTAGTTGCAAATCGTCACACCCCTTCTTTCAAACGACGGCATGTGACTTCAGGTACCGATGAAACAAAAAAGAGATTTGTGTTGGAGCTCAATTCTTCAATGGCTTCCTTTTTATCCAGCTCATGGGACTTTAAATGTTGCCTTCTGATATTTAGCAATAATTAATTTCGTTTCTGATTATTTAAAGACAGTTCAACTGTCCTTGAGATAGCTGACATTGTAATTGAGTTTTTCAATTTGAGGCTCTTACTCTTTCTGAGAATCTGAAATTGCACTTTCGGCTTTATAAACCACCTTCATTTTACCTTAAGTAGTTATTCTTCTGTAAACTCTGTTGATATAGCGTCCGCTCGTCATCGAACTCTTTTCTCAATTGCTAATGAAGTCATTTATTTTTCTGAAATGATCGTGAAATCAAACCTCAGGCACAATTTCAAAGTCAAATTTGATGCTAACGTCAAATCTTTGGCGACTGCGAAAAACTCTCTTTGCTTCTCTTAGATATTAGGGGTTAATGAAATTTGTCAAGCTAACGGACGAGAGTGATATTTGTGATAGAAACTGCCTGGTAGTGTGAAACAACCCAATCTTATCGAGAACTTTGCATTAGTTCTCTCTTGGCCTTCTTCGTTGACGGGTTTCATTTTCAGCTTTACCGAGAATGGATTTGCTCGCTTGAGGAAATCCATAGGGATCGAGCCTCACAATTTTTATCTTGTCGTTTACATTATTGAAAAACTCCTATTTCTTGAAAAAGTCATTCGGACTCAAAGTTTCTTGGTTTCAGGTACATGTCCACATTCGGCGGGTTTTCCGTCGACGAGCACTCGGCCCAGAATGTCACATCGAATGGTCTCTTGGTCCTTGAAGGTCTCCGTTCGAACCTTGCTGAGACAATGGAACAGTGCTTGGAATCTCTGGAGCGCTCAGGACTCCCGGCATTTCCAGATACCTGTAATACTTTAGTTGACTTGCTAATTGATAAAGTTGGTGTTTTTAGCTAATGGCAGTCTGTGGTGTAATGCAACATGGGACACAGTGCTTTGTTGGCCAGCTACGCGAGCCAATTCTAGTATCACTCTTCAGTGTCCCCCTCTCAAGGGACTCGACCCAACTAGTATGTTTACTAAGTTGTTTAAAATAATTTTTCCGTTCTGACGTTTCAGAGAACATCACAAAGTTCTGTCATAAATCGGGGCAATGGATGGGGAAAACAGAAGACGATTTCTCGAGAATCCATGGGTGGACCAACTTCACCATGTGCTTCACTCAAGAAGTCGTGGACATCATGAAAAACCTTAAAGATGGTTCCTTAGGAGTATGTCATTAGTTTCGTCGCAGATGATTCAATTCCGGCTTTCAGATTGCCCAGGATGTTGCGAAAAATGTCAGGAAACTAGAGTTCATCGGACTCGGATTATCTTTAATAAGTCTCATATGTGGTGTTCTGATATTGTCTTGCTTCCGTAGACTAAGGGTATTTCGAAACCTCCTCCACCTGCACCTGATGATTGCCATCCTTATGGTCGTCATTATCCGTCTCGTTCTCTACATCGATCTCATATTCACGGACCAATTGGGCCATGTCCATGCAAATCCAGAGGGTAAAACAATAAACACAATGGTAAATATTTGTATTTTCCCTTTTCTAATTGTTCTAATTACAGGTATTCGTTTGCGAGTTAGCGTTCTTCCTTCTTGAGTATTTCAAGTCTGTAGCCTTCTGGTGGATGTTTCTTGAGGGTGTTTACCTACACAATCAGCTGGTATTAACAGTATTTAATGTAGAACCAAAACTCGCACCCTACTTGCTGGCAGGTTACGGTATTCCACTGGTGCATACATTTATTTGGCTGTTAGTGATATGGATAAAGAAGCACGGCAAAGTGGAGCGCTGTCTGGGTTCGTACTATTTGGAACCAGAGTTCTGGATACTGGATGGGCCTCGGATGTTGCAATTAGTCGTAAGTCTTTTCTATTGTGAGGACTAATCTGGAGAGACGATTCAGGTAAATGCATTCTTCATTGGCAACGTATTACGGGTTCTGTGGTCAAAAGTTAGTGAATCCTACATCACTAGTGAAGTCGACAGAATGAAGTAAGTTAAATCTGGTTCTAAGCGGATTAACTTTATTATTTTAGGAAAAGAGTGAAGGCAGCCCTGATGTTGATTTTCCTACTGGGGATTCCAAACATAATGCAGACTATTCCATTAACGCCTACTCAAGAAAATATTGTTGTAAGTCGACTCAGATGGTAAACGATTTCTCGAATAATCGAAATTCCGTTTTCAGTACTTCAGTATATGGACCTACTGTGCTTCGTTCACTTACATGTATCAAGGCTTATTCATCGCCACTATTTACTGTTTTACGGTCGGTTTTAACTTTATTTCCGAAATTCAATTGTGGTTTCTTTCAGAATCGTGAGGTACAAGCTGTCATTAAAAGTTGCTACAATCGATACCGCCTTCGACACATCTCTTCCAACGAACTCAGAAGGGGGTCGAGATCATGTGCTTCCTACTATCAAGTCAAGAACGGCAATGTAACAACCTCTCTTGACGGAAATGCTCATGGCAAAGAATCCACTGGTGATTCTCCGAATCTGAAGTTACTTCTTCCTGCGACGGTTTGTTTTTTAGTTAAGAAACTAAACATGGATTACCCTTCAGCTCTCCTCGTGCGATTGCAGTTCAAACCGCAATAATTCAACTGCCAGTGAGTCGCATTTCTCCTACTGTTCAGCAAACGAAAACACGCTTCTTAGGTCGTGTATTCGCGAACATGAATACGAGGTTGACCAAAGTAATGGAACTAAGTACGTTTTTCATCTCCTTGAGTAAATAAATACTTGGGCTGCTTTAGGAAAATATCCTTTCTGAATGATGTCACTTGATTAACATCAGAAGATTCATAAATATCCACCTCACACTCATGTTGTTACAGCTCAACATTCGGATGACTCCATGTATAAAGTGTCGACAATGCGTTCCCGTTTTTTGTTATTTCGCAAGTCGTGCAAAGTAAATGGAATTGATTAAATTAATCCACTGCAGTTCAAACAGTAAACCACATGTCTTCCTAGAATTCCTCCCACAACCTCTGACCGGATGTGGGTTTCCTTTTGCAATTTCTGGAGAGCGTCCCTTGGAAATATTTACATTTACTTTCAAAGACCCTTTTCGTGGCACATCAAAAACAAATCAAATGGTCTAAGACCATCATTTACTACTGCTGCTCATTAACTTTTTCCGTAGCGGCGACAGGGGACAGAAGCAGCTTTCCAGAAGAATTGTTCCTACAGAGTTGTTGCTTTCGATGTGTCAAAGACATGTCGTTATTTTTTCCCTGAGAAAAGGAAGAATTTGTATTGTATCTGTTGTTGAGCTGATCGGGCTTCAGAGCAGTACTGGAGGTCAGGGGTCGAGCTTCCGGGAACAGCTGATTGTGTTCATCCTCCTGTTGTGTCCACGAAATACAAGGGAGCCATCTGAAGGCGAATCTGAACCCCAGACGGAACCTGAATAATGAATGCCATTTCAACTTGAAAATAACAAACAACAACGAACCTCATATTAAAGTAACAATAGATAATTGGATTATAGACACACGCGCTCATGGCCATCCAGTAGAAGCACTGAAAAGCATTCCATCAATATGTATAAAGATAAGAAGCAAAAATCAGCAATCAGTGAAGTAGTCTGGAAACCTACCATATACATGTAGCCGGCCACAATGAAGTCGCTCAGCAGTCTTTCTAAGAAGAGATGATAGAGTTGATATGGGGCCCAGCAAACCATGAAGATTAATACTACTAAACCCAACATTTTTATGACCTGGAAGTGTGTAATGTATTAATTAAAATAAATTACTCCTACTCGTCTCTTTGCCCTCAGATGTTGAGGGGCCTTAGTTAGGCTCGGATTGGCAAAGAATGAATTCCGTCTGAATGTGAAAATTATTCTCCCATATGTGAAGGATAGTACAAAGAGCGGTATCACAAATTGAATTGTGAAGAGAAAGTTGTCATATCTGGAATTAATTTAATTAGGTAATTGAGGACACAGTCGTTGGATTAGATTACGAAAATATTTCAAGCTGTTCATCCCAGCTAATTGGACAGCGAAATGTGAGGAGAGTGGAATAAATAAACGTGATGTCCGGAAAACTCACAGAAATTTGTATTCAAAGTCATTATGACAAATTCTCCTTTCGTTGAGTTGCTTCTTCGGAATCGAGTAAAAGTATTGTCGGTCAACTCTGGCAGGAATCGCCGCAGGCAATGATATCACTGTCGCCAGAAACCAGATGAACAGGATTATTAACACAGTACATCGAGCACTCAGTTGTCTTTTCCTCAGGGGATTCACAACTGCAGCACAGCTAAAAAATATTTGTTAAAAACAAGTTTGTGCTTGAAAACATACCGATCCCAGCTGACAACCATCATGGTGAAGACACTAAAACGAATAATGCCGACTATTTCGAGAGATAGAAACAGACCTGATACAAGTGGGAGCTATCCCAAAGAAGTTGTTTATGGGACAGAAGTTGCCGAACCACCAGTCGTAGTAAAAGTTGAAGGACCACGTCGATCCGGCATTTAACAACGCCATTAGAAAGTCGGCAAATGCCATGTTGAACAGGAAGAAATTGAAACTTCTTCTCATGACCTTAGAGTACAGTATGATCCACATGACGACAGAGTTCCCAATAATAGCAGACAATATCAATAGTGTGAATGCTGTTGCAACGAAGATCTGTACAGAGATACTGTGAGTAATTGGAAACTCATCACACTGTAAATCGGGCAGAGGAGCAATAGTATTGGAGTGGGTACACACGTAGTGAGCAATTTCTTGTAGGACAGTGTCATTGTGATACTTATCGGCTAGACTTTGCAGAGTTATATTTTGCATTCTGGAACAAATTAATTATTGCGGCTGAATAAAAGTTGACAAAGAGCAAAGAAAAGCAAGGATATTTCACGGAAACTCGTCAAGTGAGGGATTCGAAACTCTTTTTTTGACGAGCAGACACATTGTTGGAAACCAGGCGGTGCCCTCCTGTTCATCAGTTATTTTAGGGGGTAATGAGACATTTATATCCGCAGTGGAAAGGCGCTTAAAATTAAATCTGGATAAGCAAGAGTTCCCGTTCCATTTCCATAAAATAATAAAAGGGAAAATAAACAGCGATTGGATTGGAGACGGTGGTGGAATATGAGGGGTACAATTAGTCGACCAAGAAATCTTCAGAGACGACACGGCACCGCCCCTTGGTGGTCAAGTTCTCAGAAGCTCTCTCTTGCAGATTTAGAAATCATTTTCAACAAAAATAAATTCGAAACAAAAATCGCTGTGTTGCCCAGTTGATGATGGGCTTTAAACGAACAGGGGATCTTAACGTTTATCCACAAAATTCCCACGAAAAATAAGAAGACACAAAGCAGAGTTGAGGCGCAGAAACACTTGCGAACTCACGACAATGCAACAATTCAGGCGTGTGAAGACTCCTGCATGCCAGATCTGCGAGCTGTCTTAATAGCTCCCAAGAAAAAAGAACTCTTTCGGGTAACGTGTCTTACCAGACCGCGTGGGAACGTCAATAAGAATCTAAAGTCACGAAGTTGTTTCCAGAATTTAACTGAAGGTACTGGCAAAAAAGGAAAATGCGACTTTATTCAGAATAGCTCGACGTCAAGAAGATTGTGACAGTTTTCACGTTTGACACTTTTAGAGGAGCAGCAAAAGTTCGCCATGCTCATTTCGGCAAATTCTCAAAAAGCGATTCCGTATTGCTTATTTTCGAGTTATAGAAAGAGATGGGAAAGAAATATTTTTCGGGAAGACCGCTGTCGGGAGTGTTAACAAGTGGAATTGACCTCCTTGTCGACCGTCAATAATATTAACATAAAAACGCTTTATTTACCTACAGAAATGGTTTCAAATGTCTCGTCAGGAAAATAATATCGAAATTCTAGCTCTTAAATTGTTGTGGAGATGTAGAAATTCGTTAATCTCAAAAAACACGGAAGTACAACAAGAGGAAAAACATGGAGAATTGCCGAAATTACAATTAATGGCCTGACGGTGGACAATAAACTTTGGTATCATTGGGCCTCGGTGGCATTAATCGTCGAAATAAATTAATGGAAAATCTTCAGCATTAATTTGTTTTGTTTGTTTAGAGCAGAAATGCAAAGCAAGTATATGTCTACATTAAGTGGGATTATGATTTTGAGAAAGCGAGGATAATTTGTACTTATGGACGACTTTCCCTTTTGGTCTAGAATAAATGAATTGGATGGCATAATGATAAGCCTAGTGCATGCTTAAACAATAACAACTAGGAGGAAACGGAAAGAAGAGCTGCAAGATGCAATCACCCTTGCACGAAACCGGGTGACGATGGAGAATTCGGATATCCAGAAAGAGTGCAGGTCGGAACCTCTTTTTCCTCGTTCGCAAATAAGTTAAGTCTTTTACCCAGCTATTCTTTTCGAGAACAAAGGAAAAATTCAATTTCGTGAGCACAACAGCGAATAAAGCACGATGAAACTAAATTAAAAATTTGCTTGAATTTCCATGAGTACTAAAAAAGTATTCGAAAAGCCTATATTGTTAGAAACTTGTATAAACATCGTGTGGATTTTGAGGCTCTCGAAAACCAATAGTTCATTTTTTACAGTAGCTACTCTCTTAAGAAATGCCAGAAACGTGATCGAGGAAGATAATTTATCAACCTGGGGATGGCGTGATGACTTTCACGCATTCGTCAAAAGATTTCAATAATTCTCCTCCAATTGATTTATTAATGTGTAGCCTGTTTTGTCACAGTAAAACAAATATCAAAAATCTCCGATTCAGCGTCTTCGTGGGAATCCATCTGGAAACAAAAAACGTGCGTGGACATTGGATGGTAAATAACTCACAAAGAGTCTTCCAACTCAGGAAGTTTCTTAGAGTTTGGGAATACGAAAAAAATAAGATACTGAAGTTAATACATAATGAGTAGGTAGTACACTATCTAGAACAATTACTTTTATGATCCTGTTTTGTAAGACTAACAATGTGAAGGAGTCAGTCGGAATCATCGCTATAATATTTGATTTTAAAAAATTGAATAAGCCTTGGTAATTTTAGGAGAGCTTTTGCATTCTTCCATTATGCACTCGATTGTGGTCTCTCGCGACGAAAAATTCAGCTATGCCGATGCGCGAAAGTTATTGCCACGGCTTATGTCTTGAGAGACCGATATATGCGTCACTCGGGAACGGCTCCTTTTCTGCTCATAATTATTAAATATATTATTGTATTCTTAGTAATAGTGTCCCATGATGGCCGATCGGAGCGGCGAGATCACTTATAAAGGCAAGTGATACTGAAAATCTAATAAGAATCGAACTCACTTATAGAACCGGGTCCGGCGTTAGAACTGAGTCGAGAGCTTATTCTGCAAGATTGCTTCTTCAGAAGTACCGAGAGTGTTCTCTCCAACGTGACCAGTTTTGATGAGGATAACCTTGCCATCGCTATCAGGACTTTCAATAAGTTCACGCTGATCGATAAGTACTGGGACGAGTCGATTTTCAATCATCTGCTGGGTCGTGCCCTTCCTCCGAGAATCGTCAAAGGCTTATTTATTTGTTCCGATGTTCTGCAATCCGGTAGAGTTGTCTGCAGCGACTTCATTATCACTTTATCCGGTATCGCCAGCGGTCCACTTCCTCATAGAATTATGAGTGAGTGTTAGAACGAGTACGAATTAGACTCATAACTTTTAGACTTTACTCATGTGTGGGATACTGCTGGAAAGGGATATTTGACTGCTGAGGAAGTAACCCAGCTATATGAGGATTGTGATATCCCAGAAAATTGCCGGACATTGATCACGGATGGAGAAACCATCACTGCTTCGGACATCGGTGTCTGGGCAATGAGCAATCCCGATGTCAGCTTTGCTATTTCCCGAATAGTGTTTCTACTGGTCCATGTACTACTCGAGATGCCGTTACTACAATCCAACGTTGAGCTTTATCCCCACTTTTCTGAGTACTTCAAATACATTGTGGAACATGTGAACCCGGAGAACTTTGACATGTGGATTATTCTTTCTCAACGAACTTATGCCTTGATGCTTGATCCAGGAAATATGATCACGAAGGACGATACAGAAACTGATCTATGCATTGAAAAGACTTTTGTCTTAAAACATCCAGTGAGTTTTTTGGAAGAATATATTTACTACAAATTTCTTTATAGCAATCGAAATCCGTGTATGTGTTGAGAAAGAATCTTCGTTATAAAGAGGATTTCTTCGCTGTTCCTCTGAAGTTATTTAGAATGGTCATGGGTAGCAGATCTGATGAGTTTATTCACCGCTCGACGTGTCAATTATCGAACGTTGCTTCCGATTTCCAATTTCCGGATGATTGGTACTCACCGAAGCCAACTAATTCCTACTTCTTTGATCTTTATCCCCCTGTCATCTGCTTCATTCGTCGAAGTCCTTCCAAAGATTATGTCTTATTTGTCTTGATTGTAGTTCCCAGATGTGCCAGTATTTATGAGTATTTTGCCAGGACTCAGAATACTGAGCAACTCGCACTCAGCTATCGATTACGACTCATCATGCGTGATGGCGAACATAGAGAAGACATTATTGGAGACCATCAAACAGTAGCTGATCTCGGTTGTATTACGGAAGGAGCAATCCTGATCGAAGAACGATCCAGTTTGAGGGATAACTGGCCCGTATATTCTCCCTTCGGTAGCAGTGAAAATGAGGAACCGGTCAATACAGAAACCCCAAGCAATGATTCAGAAGAAAAACTTCCTACTGGACTAATGAACAAGGGATTGACTTGTTACTTGAATTCTGTTATTCAATGTCTCGGGAACCTTGAATTTTCGAAAAAGTTCTTTGTCAAAGACACCACATTATCTCTCCAAAGATTAGGAATTCAGCCGAAGACGGATCTTCATAATGCTCTCGCAGATGTCTTTACTGTTCTTTGGGAGAAAAAGCGCCAGTACCTGGATCCAACGACTTTTTATCATGTATTCTTGAACAGAACGTCTGATTTCCCAATGTACCAACAACATGATGCTTCCGAGGCTTTGAACTGTCTTCTGGAAATTCTCCACAACGATCTTCGTATCCAGATAAATGAACGTCTGAAGAACGATGACCCGGAAACTCGTTCTCCAAAAGATTTTTGGAAGCTCCAGAGATATAAAAATGGTACTACTCCTATTAGTTACTTTTGCGAGGGCGTCGTGATATCGGAACTAATGTGTGGATCCTGTCATCATAACTCCCCAACATTCGAGCCATTCGTGATCCATAATCTTCCTCTGGATAACGTGACTGAACTGGAGATTAAATTTATCAGTAAGTTTGTGTAGCAGTTAATGTAGTTTCTAATGAGATTCGTTTCAGTTGTTAATGAAGAAAACACTCAATACGAGGTTCGTTACAAGTACATTCCTCCGACATTGACTTTGGAGCAGTTCTTGAATGATGTCGCTCAAGAACTATCTTTTCCTACAGAAAGGTTATTTTTCTATTACGCTAACCGAAGATGTGACTTATTGGTAAGCTATAAAAGAATTAGGAAATATATCTACTATACCGATTTCAGTACCAAGACAACGTCAACCGAGATTTTCTGATCAGTAAGTACTTTGAGAACGGGAAACAAGAGAAGCCTTTTGTTGTGTACAGAATACCCATTCTGTCGTCATCGAATAGCCTGAGTCCACGATTCAGCATGTGTTTCCAGCTTCTGGCCCGAGAAAATCCCAAGAACGGATCTTTCGGCTTATCATCTGCTGGCTACCCGATGTTGAAGCACTTTCCTCCGGGTATTTCACGAGCCGGGATTTACGACAGTATCTTCCAGATTTTTAAGAATATGAAGAGTCTTTTTGCTAACGCTAAGGAAAAGCATCGGTCTCAAGCTCTCCATGACAAAGAGAAGGACGAGTACCCTTTCCATCTGATTTATCTAGATTCTGATGGACAAAACTGCCCATTACCTCATCATCAACAGAACTGCTATGGTTGCATTATTCCAATCGACAACACTCCGTTTGACTTCTCCGTTTCCCCAAACATTGGAATCCTCTGGAAAGTAATTCCCTTCTGCTTGTTCTACCGGAACATTATATTTGTTCTCCACACTCGCAATGAGAAGGAGTTTACTGAAGTACTATCTCGACCGTTGAATTCCCATATCTCTCTTTGCGACTGCTTGGCAAAAACAATGTACCCAGAACATCTGGACGATCCCATTGATTGTGGAGGATGCAAAACAAAGTGTTATATGACGAAATCGATGAAATTATTCCTGGCTCCTCCTGTCTTCATTATCAGTCTCAAGCGGTTCACTCGTCGTAACTATGGATATGTTAAGGATTCCCGACCTGTCACATTTCCCTTGGATAACTTTGATATTTGTCGATACATGCATGACACTGCTCCGGCTCCCGGGAAATACAAGTGTACTGGTTTTATCGAGCATACTGGAGGTATGGGTAGTGGACATTACGTGGCTTACATTCGACAAAACGACAAATGGTACTGCTTAAATGATGACAACTGTACCGTAGGTTTCATTTGTCCATATACATCCAAAAATAAGGAATCCTTCAGATCATTGACCAAAGTCAGTTGAAAACAGACGATGCTGTTCTTATTTTTTACGAACTGATGCATGTTGAACCCACATTGATTTCCACACACCCGTTCTCAGATGTTTTGAAAAAAGAAGCCAAAATTATGACATTGATCCAAAATAGTAGAGATTCCGAACTGTATCTCCAGTAGACAAGTAGATCTCAATTAGGTTTTTCCTAACAGTGCCAATAATGATACGAGTAATTTCTAATATTAGTGCCAGAAGATTATGTATTGTTATCCGTTGTTTGAATTCCCTGCGTTGAATAATACAAGATTCCGAAATCCGAGGATGTCCTCAAAGGCGGCGAATATGGGGGAATTTGCATAGCTTGGCCCCTATTAATCCTTTCAAGTGGAGCTGTCTTAGATTAGTCGAATCTACGGTTAATCCGTTTTGGCGCCGTCGCCGTTGCTTTCAAGTCGATCACTTAGGCGACGATAATCTCGTCGTTGAAAAGTTATCAGTTAGTCGGTAGTCCTAAAGAGTCGTTTTCTTTTCTGATCAAAGAAGCCGCTATCAGTAGCGGCTTCTGTTTTTTGGGCTTATCACTGATACAACAAGATTAAGACTCAGGTATGGAACTTCCAAATGTGTAAAATGCTTACTGGAATTCTTTATTCAAAGTTATATCACAAGTGATATCCGAGAAATGAGATGTGTTCACAGTGGTGGACGTGAATGTGGCAAATGGGATTTTTGCGACAATCGCAAAATACTTCAATGAGGCTGGGGATTATCGACGATGTTGGCTACCTGTTTTTGCAGTCTTGGGCTCGTTCTTCCGTTGTTTTGCCCTTCTGAAATTAATGAATGTTTTCCACAGACGAAGACGCTTATTCATTTCGCTCAAATCTACAGTAATGCGGAGCTGTAAACAATCTTGCGCTGAAGCTGCTTGCTAACCATCTGATTTGCCTTTCTTTGCCTCAAAAGACAAACAAAAACTGACCAGTCAGAATGGCTTTCTGGTCGACGAACACTGTTCGCTTTTGTTGTCCCATCACCCCCTGTAAATCATGCCGCACATGCCCAAAAAGCTGTCTTCCCTCCTTTGATTTTTCGCAATTCTGTCCGAAAAAGTGAATGGACCTCACCAGACTTCCGCTTTCCAATCTGATTTGGCAATCTTACTGTAGGAAAAATGAAACAAGTTTAATTCGAGGTTCTGGAAAACTTGAAACCAGAACGAATTCAGAAAATTGGGTTTTTACAACTTACGCAGGAGGCAGTCTATTTTTATTGCCAAAAGTCGACAATTACAGAATTGGGGAAGTCATTTTGTCCGATCAAGAAACCATCAAAAAGGATTTTCCGAAAATACTCCTGAACGTTCTCAGAAGTCGGTTTTGAGATCGATATTTTCCTCCCTCAATCTCGAAGTTAAGTACGGTCTCGACCTCATAATCCAATTAATCAGAACAAACAAGAGACATCGATCACAGGAGTTGCACAACTCGCGAGTGCCTTCGGTAGAAAGGGAAGATGCCGCCATTCTGATCGGATCTGTTGATTTTACGACAAATGATACATTTTTGGCGCTTTCTGAGGGCAGATATCGAAAACAAGAGAGTGATACTTACCTATTCTGGAACCAAATCTTGATCTGACGTTCCGTGAGCTGGAGTTGGCCTGCAAGTTCGGCTTTCCTTGTGGCTGTGATAAAAGGACTCGTTAAGTACTCCTTTTCCAGCTCTAATCTTTGAATGTCGGTGTAGACTGTTCTGTAGGTGTCCTGGGTCCGTACTCGAACGTCTAAAACGTAATAAATAAGCTCTTCAATTTTATGATGTTGTTGATGGTTTATCAGATTACAAAAAGAGAACTCACTGTTGGTTCCTGGACCGACTCTGTGAGGAGGTTTCCTACCCCTGATGACACTGTTTCTGGCAGTATTTGGTAGGGGATCTTTGGCATAGTTAGCTGTCTTCCAAGACATAATATTATATTCTGCAGCTAACTGTGGATAGTAACTTTGGGTTGCAGCTGCTACTGCAGCCGGATTGTAGTAAGAATAGGGGTTATTACCAGCGAGAGAAGTGGAGGGATCATTGGGGTAGTTGTAGGTTGAGTCTGCACTATTCTGGGTTCCTTTGAAATCAGCCATGGCTCCCATGAATTGAGAATTAGTAGCCGCGACTGGGTTCATCATCATGGGGTTCGTGGCTGTAGGATATGGGCACATTTCCGGCCATCCAAACTCTTTGATATCGACGAAACTCCCGTTTCCTGTGGGGTTTCCATTCATGTTGAACTTATGTTCTGTAGGACTGGAACCAAAAGAATAGCCGTTGGCTCCATTCGGTAATCCTGGATGACTTAGATTGACATCTGAGTTCTCTGCTCCGTTAAAGAATGTTAACATTCTTTGGTGAGTCGTAAGTGCTGCAATTTTTACAATTATTACGAGGGAAGAGAAATCGATAAACGCTTGGGGGTCATCAAATTGATAAGTTTGTAAAACAATCAAGCAATCAAAGGATAAAGAGTAATCGGAAAATATACAATGTGGCGACATTTTTGCGATATCGTTTAGCTTGTAAAGTGATTTGAAATCGTCGAGTCCCCTAGCCACAGGACGGGCTCCGCCCTCACCGAAAGAGCGAGTGAGAAGAGGAGGAGTGCTCGCGAACGACGGGAGTACTGTAGTCCAAGATTGAGGAAACAAATCTCGGAGACCACCTAGAGGATAATAAAAATAAGAAAATGAAATCACCGGAAAGTGCTGGGCTGATTCAATTAAAGACTTTTCTGTGATGATAAGCTCCGGAACAGTTAAAGGGTTGCCGACAGTGATTTTAATCTTGAGCTTTCTTGGAAGCGAATTAACCGAACCTTAATTGAGAGCGGTAAAAATGATATACAACTCCTTGCGCAAATTTACTTCGAAAACAGGGCTGATGGAGGATTGATTGTAAATGCCATTCGCGACAAAGCACTAAAGCAGTCTGGAAACGTCGTATTTCAATATTTATGATATAAAACAAATAAGGTGAGGTTTTGAAATTGTTTGCTTTGTAAGTATAACTTTATTTCCGTCAAAGAATATTATCTCGATTTGATCAAGGGAAAAATCGCTTTGAACTCCAAGACAAGACCGATGACACAATTTTGACAAATCGGGGTTTAAACAATTGAAAAATAGCGGCACACTCGCGCATGATTAAACATCTCCTCGACGGCGGCTTCAAAAAGAAGCCAGGACTGATCCGAGTGAAATCAGGCCAGACAAATAAAATTGCGCGATTGAGCTGGACTCATCCCTCATCCGCAATTGATACCGAACAGGACAGTTTCAGATAATGCATATGCCACAAAGCTATCACCGCCACGACTAGGGCTACCGTAGATATAAGAATAAATACGGAAAGACGTTGGATGATAAGAAAAGCGTAGCTGTTTCCACCAAGAATCACTTCGTCATCAATGATCTGACCTAGCATGTCGAATACGACGTGTTAAACGCATTCCCAGGCCATGTCGGACTTGGCACAAAAAGTGTCAATCAGTATCGGTTCGCAAAGTATCGCCTAGAAACTAAACAAGCGTAAAACTGTCAGTTCTCTTTGACCCGTGGTCATCGCAACATTTTCGAAAAGGATATCCGACATGGCGCAACAGTTTTCCTCAAAAGGCAAAAAGCCTGGATTGGGCATTCTCGAGCGATAAATCTCGGATGGGAAAACTTTTGTTTCGAGATTCAATTTCTGTCTTTGATCTCTTCTAGGAAACGCTTGCGCGACTTGAATGGAACAAAACAAGCAAGGCTTTGACTTAGCCGATCCGGCCACCCACAAACGTGTGAATGGATCGTTTTCTTTCTTCGGATCGGATCTATCGCTTTCACCAAAGGTCACATAGATCGCGCATTGCCATTGTACCTAAATTTTATTGCTCCTCCCGAGAATTGAAAAGCAAAATAGGAACGGCATCCTCCCTAGCAAGTTTTTTCCTAGAAGAATTTCATTCGATAAATAAGAAGAAAATTCCCAGCCCACTGCCAAGATGAAGTGCTTATCAAAGACATAAAACAGTCATTAAAATGATTTGTCTTAAGCTTTATTCATTTTCGGGTGCTTCAGTATCCTTATCTAATGTTATAAGACTCAGTCTCGTCGTAATGTCATTTATTTTACCAAGACAATAATTACTGAGCTTCTAAGTAGAGCTTGATGTTGGCCCCCAACCATTCGATAGCAGGCATGAGACCTTGGCCTGTCAAGGCACAGGTTGAAACAATGTGCCAGTTCCTGTTTCTGATCATGTCTAAACCGAGACTGAGATGTACGTCAGCAGAACTGAGAGCGTCCTTCTGGTCCGCTTTGTTTGCCAAGATTAGCAGCGGCACCTGAATCAAATCGGTCAAGTTCAAACAATAAGTGCAAACAAGAAAAACGTTACTCACTTTTTTGTAAGCAATATCCCTGTGATCCAGCATCATCCAAAGCTCATCTCTGGCCAACGCTAATCTCATCTTATCCGTACTATCGATAACGAAGATGATTCCATGGATAGTCTTGTAGTGAGTCTCCCAAAGATTTCGATATTTACCTGAAACTTTCTGTACTACTCATATATAAATATAACCAACTTTGTCCAGACATGTCATATGTATTAAAAGTGAAGTCGGCAGCGACAAATTTATCGACGTTCTGTCCGACGGTCGGTACTGTGGATTCCTCGTTATTGCCCGACTTGAGATGGTTGAGAATAGTTGTTTTCCCACTGTTGTCGAGTCCCAACATGAGGACTTCTACCTGTCGAGGGTTGTTCCCGAATATCGACTGAAGAAACTGAACAAAACCCATTTTGAAACATAAGCAATAATCAGAGAAAGAAAACTCGAATGCTCTTTCATATTCAAGTTCGGTAACCATGGTTACTATGTTATATCTTGCAAAACTAAATTCCTTTGTAAATTGTTGTTATTATTCTGTAATTTATAATTCATAAACTTAATTTCAATCCAAAATTGATATAATCACTTCCAGATCGGATTTGTGTCTGGGAAGATGCGTAGCATTTTTATTCTGTTCTCGGTTGCCAAAGTTCAGGCTTGATTTCTTCAAAGTTGATTGATGTCGAAAATGAACTTTACTTCTTGATGCTTTCCAACTTCCATCGGATCATTCCGGTTTCTCGAATAATTATCCGATGTTTTGCCTCAAAATCAAAGTCTTGGAGTAAGAAATGTCCGAAAGAGCTAGCGTTTCCTGATAAGTTTGAAAAGAAACTAAAGCTGTGGCCAGAGCTTATACAATGCGAGATCAACGAAATATCTTCTGATTCTTCCGGAAGACGTTCAAAAGATACTATATTACTGGAACTCAACTTCCAAGATTATTTTGTCGATTCTTCCGGACATGTGGGTGAATTTCACTACAAGGATTCTTCGCCCGGAAAGCAATTCAGTCGAGCAGCTCCTGTTCGACTAATTGAAGAAGGAGAACGAATAAGACGATACGAGTGTATTGTGTTAAAGAAATTTCCCAAAGGTCTATTACTGAAATTCAGAGGAAATCATGGAGACTGCTTCGATCCTATGGCTGCTTCCGATTATAAATATTCAGTCCTGGCTTCCGAAGACTTTGGAACTCTTCAAGTTTTGAAACAGTTTCTGGATGAACGACACAAGTGGAAGGATATGCCGGGTTATAATATTATGCAGCATGTTTACCGAGCCAAGCAGATGAAGACTTTCTACGTCGACAGACCATTGAGATATTACCAAGTTAGTTCTCTACTTTAATTTCATATATGAAATACGTGTGATTTGGTTTCAGGATCTCAATGAACGACAGAAAGAAGCGGTTGCAGCTGCTATGAACAGCCAAAGGCCAATTGTATGTATTCAAGGACCTCCTGGAACTGGTAAGTCTCATGTTCTGGCTGAAATCATTCTTCAAGCAAATAAGAAGAAGCAGAAGGTCTTGATTTGCGCTCCAACCCATCAAGCTGTGGATAACCTGATGTCCCGTGTTCAGAAATATGTAGGAAACATTTATAATGCTGCAGAATCGGGTACAGAGTCATCCACTAACACCATCAGAGCTGCCATGGAATCTCACTCTGACTTTGATTTATTGGCTCAGTTGTATGAAGAAATCTGTACATTGAAAAAGACAACACGATCTGTGGATGAATTACAGAAAATAGGTGCCAAAGCAGAAGATCTCAGAAAGAAGATTAGGAATGCTGTTGTCAGTTCTAGTAACATTATCTTCACCACTTTGTCCAGTAACTCTGTCAAAACTCTAAGGACTTTTGGTTTTGTTCCTGACTTTGTGGTGATAGAAGAGGCCGGTCAAGCCTTGGAATGTGCTTCGTGGGTTGCTTTATTACAGGTAGGTTAATAGCTTCCATCATTTAAGTTATTCGTGGGATTTCAGGCGAGAAGAGGAGTATTGGCTGGAGATTCTCATCAACTCCGGTCTCTTGTTCAAAATCCCCATGCCAAGGAACTCGAGACATCATTATTGGAAGTTGTCCAAGAAGAATTTGGACGAAGTACTACAATTCTTCTTAACGAACAATACAGAATGAACGAGACAATCCAGAAATGGTCGAGCAAGACCTTCTACAACTCAGAACTCAAACCACACGCATCCGTTAAGGATATCCGGCTATCCGATATCTCACCGTTCTTCGATGACGGTTTTTTCGGTTCATTAGTCCTAGTGGATACTGATTTATCTCCGGATGGAGCCATGGAGAGGTACCATAAGGATAGCTTATCTTTCTCCAATCCCTTCGAAGCAGAAGTTATCGTTAGCCATCTGGAAAGGCTGATTACTGGAGGACTTACACCTGAACAAATAGGAGTGATCACCGGATACCGAGAACAAGTTCTATTGATTCGTCGAATGCTGGGTAAGTATTTCACGTCAGTTTGAGTTGTGAACATAGATTCCATTTCAGCAGATCAATCATTCGACAACTTGGATGTCAGTTCTGTGGATGGGTTCCAAGGAGAGCAACGAGAAGCGATTATCATGTCTCTTGTTCGGAATAACTTGAGTGATAATATAGGTTTCCTCTCTGATCATCGTCGAATGAATGTAGCCGTTACAAGAGCAAGGAGACATTTCTTTCTCGTTGGCAGTTCGAAAATGATCCGTTCCCACAAGTTATTCGCATCTTTGTACCAAGAAATCAAGGACAATGGTGTCATCTACTCTCCTCATGAATATCTTTCAAGAAATCCGTGGAAACTCTCGGAGGAAGTAAAGTTATGAAATTCCTAGAGCAATAGATAATTTGGAGGAAAATGAAGTAGTACTGTTTGTTTTTTACGATTTCATTAAAAGTCGACTTTGAATCTACTACCGTTTGTCATTCTTGGATTACCTTTCTTAGAAAATTGTTTAATCAAGGAAGGAAAGAAAATAAGAGGAGCTCGATATGATACTCCGCTCAAGCTGCTTTTTTGGATCACTTGCGACTAGGTTTTCCGTCCCGCGGAAGACTTCCCTCTCGCTCATCTCTTAGGGGGATCTTATGATTTTTTGACTCCGAGAACATTGAGAAAAAGAAAGTGGACATAACTGTCAACAACGGATCTGTGGACGCGGTCTTCTTTTGATTCCCAAAAAGAGGTAAGTAGCTCTTTGTTGACTGCTCTACGTGAATTCTTTGTGCGAACGAATTGTCTTTGATCAGCTCATTTGTTTCACCATTTCTCGGTCACGAACTTTGATCATCTGCTTTTCTGTCTCTATTATGACTACTTGAATGTTAGATCTCATTAACTTGAGTTTCGATGTGAAACTTTAGATTTAGTCTATTTTTAGATCCTGGGCTGTATGATTCCTCTTGACCAGTTGGTTTTTCAGGATGAGCAAGAAGTTCCTCTTGTTTGTTTTGTCAACAACTACGATCTGGATTGCTGCTTCCGCGTACCATTCATCGAACACACAACTGACCAATGAGGAGTACATCAGACCATGTTACTTCACAAACTGGGCTCAATACAGAAATGGAAGAGCAAAATATATGCCTGAAGATTATATCCCTGGACTGTGTACCCACATTCTTTTCGCCTTTGGCTGGATGAATGAGAACTATACCGCAAAGTATTTATGTTTGCATAAACAATTACTTATGTCAGTTATTTAGGGCCTATGATCCTGCAGATTTGCCGAACGATTGGGCTGGAGCCGGAATGTTCGCGAGAGTCAATGACCTGAAGAAGAAGGACCCGCAGCTGAGAACCTTGCTCTCCTTCGGTGGATGGAGCTTTGGTACACGCTTATTTTCCGGGATGGCAGCTACCCCAGCCTCGAGAAAGATCTTTATTGACTCTGCAATCTCCTTTGTCCGGGAACATAGGTTCGACGGTATTGATATTGACTGGGAATACCCGACCGGACCAACAGATAAGGCGAACTATGTCAGTTTCATCAAGGAACTTCGGGATGCCGCCATTGTGGAGTCCGAAGCGAAGAACGTCGATCGACTATTGATTACTGCTGCAGTTGCTGCTGGAACCGGTAATATTCAAAATGGATATGATATTCCAGCTCTTGCGAAGTAATCCAGCTTGTTTTTCCTTACTAATTGTTTTGGTTTCAGTTTGTTCGATTTCATTTTGTTGATGAGCTACGATTTTCATGGTGCTTGGGAACAAAAGACAGGAATGAATAGTCCGATGCACTCTCGGAGTTCCGATCCGGATTGGATGAAACTTTGGAGTGTTGTATGTTTTTCCTCTTTGATCTCTTGTACTTTTTACAAGTTACTCTTCAGACCGGATCTGCAGGATACTGGGCCGATCACGGAATGCCGAAGAAGAAGATCATTATTGGAGTTCCTACTTATGGCAGAGGATGGACTCTCAAGGATACGACGAACACGTCTGTCGGAGCCTCTGGAAGTACTGCCAAATCTACTGGCTTTATTTACGAAGCAGGCACTGGAGCTTATTTTGAGTTCTGCGAGATGATTGCAGCCGGAGCCTTGACGAAGTTCGATGAGGAAACCCAGGTACCTTACCTCATCTACGGTGATCAGTGGTTCAGTTACGAGGACGTCAGATCCATTGAAATCAAGTTGGATTGGTTGAAAAAGGAAGGATATGGTGGTGCTTTTGTTTGGACTTTGGATTTCGATGATTTCAATGGTCAGTGTTCGAATGGAAATGGAGTTAAACACCCACTCATTGGAACTATTGCTAGAGTTCTTGGGGGTATTGACATTAGTGAGATCGCGGTCAGTTTGCTTTGCAGTTACCTGGTCACAGACCTTTATTTCAGCCACCAGTCGTGCCCACCGGAACACCTATGCCCCCGGTAGAACCTCCAGAGGACCTTGATCGCTTGTGTGATGGACAAATCGACGGATTCCAAGCTCTTCCTCATTCGTGTGTCGATTTCCTGCTTTGCATATCGAGTAAGACTTGGTTCATTTGCTGATTATCTAGACGCTTTTCAGACAAAGGCTTCAAGGTAAGTTGTCCAGCGGATCTTGAATACAGTATTCCTCTTGGTTACTGTACTCACGCTTCTCTGGCCGACTGCACGAGAGCAAATACTGTCACCAAAGCCCCCAATCGAAAAACGACCGATTCTTACAAAAAATTCGCTTGCAAGAACGACGGGTTTTTCCCAGATCCCAGCAGCTGCTCGAAATTCTTCCGATGTGTCTCTGGAGTCGCATATCATTTCGATTGTCCTGTTGGTTTGAATTTTTCGAAGGAAACTCTGATGTGTGATCATCCTGCTTCTTCTCAATGTGAATATGCACTTTGATCGTTATTTTTGTTGTTTTTTACCTATCATTCCTGTTACTCCTTTATTATTTTTTTGATTTTTTAGATTGCATCAATCACACGATTATCTGCAATAAACAATTACCGAATAAGGTTGCTACCGATTGGGTTCAAACCTCTTCTAATTGAATAAACATCGAGTGATGGATAGTGTTCAAAAAATCCAGATTTTAGGCTGTACGACAGGAGCCTCCCTCTACTCGCACTGGCTTCTGCTTTTTCTACCATGCTGGACCAGTCATTGGCCACGGCGAACTCGATTGAATGCTTCCAACTTTAAAAAAAACTAGAAATAAGGAAAATCTGTTAAGAAGCAGAATTTAAATAGTGACTTTTCAGAATGAGATAAGTCTTTTG
>VOSG01000132.1:43422-79719 GCA_009761265.1 Halicephalobus sp. NKZ332
CGATTGAATGCTTCCAACTTTAAAAAAAACTAGAAATAAGGAAAATCTGTTAAGAAGCAGAATTTAAATAGTGACTTTTCAGAATGAGATAAGTCTTTTGGGATATTTGTTTAAAATTTATTGGTATTTTTATTTTTTAAAGTTAGAAAAATTTAATCAAGAATTTGTCGTGACCAATGACTGGTTCGGCATGATCAAAGAGAAGCCAGTGCGAGTAGGGAGAGAGCTCCTGTCGTACAGCCGATCTTTGAACCTTGAACACACTATCCAAACTTTTTAAAATATGAAAGAAAGAATGGAACATGAAGACAGTTTTCAGACATTTAAAATATTTGAATTCTTAAACATCCAAGTTGCTTAAAACACGAGGAAAACAAAGCATATGAGAAATCCAATCACTTTGGGTTTTTAAAATACCATTCGAACTATAAGACATGAAGCAAAAATACTCAGAAATTGAGATTGTACATAATTTATTTTCACAAACTGTTGCACTACTTTAACTAAATAGCATATTCAATAGAGTACAAGAGGCACTTTGTTAGAACCGGGTAATGTCTTTTAAATGGGATTATTTTCTTTATCCTCGTAAAGATCCTGCTGACAGCGTGGCTGGAACCCATACCTGTTTATCTGTCCTACCGTTCGAATGATTTTGTTGGCGTTTAGATTGATGTTCCTAGGCGCCCGCTTAAGATATTTTACAGTCGTCGACTCGTCATTGAAGCCGAACTTCCGCTTGAAAGGTAACCCATTCAGAATGAAGTTGCCGGGAGCAACAGTCGACTCCCTAGTCCCATGATTATGCTCTATTAGTGGTCTTTCTATTGAAGAAGAATCTGATGGAGTTTCCGACCGAGAACCACTGCGCTCCGCCCAATGATTTCCCGATTGAAAATAATCGGTACCTAAAATTCCAATTTTAAATTACAAATGCGCTAGCAGAACATACGCTGACTACTACACATAAACTCGTCTGTTTCCAGTGGACACTGAGTAGAGTTCTCTGTTTTAATTTGGGGCATCACAGAGTTGGTAGCATGCTCACTGGTGCTGGGACCTTCATTACATTGAGCATCGCTTCGACGACGAGGAGGATCGGAGCCAGTGACTGATTGATGACGGGATCTGCATTTAACCGGAGGTTCTACCTCTATCTTCACATGCAGAAGTTGTCCAAGAGCCATTTCGGCCACTTGTCGAACCGATTGGGAACTGCCAGGAGCGGGTCCGGACTGTTTCCCCCGAGATTTCCGCTCCTTCTCCTTCTTGAAGAACTCGTTCATTCTTTTCACAATCACATGCTAAAATAAGCAAAATTTCAATTATTCGGAAGAGAACTACCCATACCGCACTGCCGTTTTCAGAAGCAAAATCAGGTGTTCTGTGGTCGATATTCGGCATACCCTTAGTCCCGCTTCGGATAGCTTCGTAGTCATTCGCATCTTTAAGAGCGGCTTTAACGTCTTCGATGGAGAACTTACTCAGCTCTGTCTCCATCTTTTCGGCCATCCCCGAGACCATTTTCCACAAGTAAGTTTTTCTCGTTGCATTGGAACTCGTATTCGGTTGCTCGATCTTCTCAAATGACTTGTTCAGAGAGAGATTATGTCTAATGGAATTCTTCCATCCAGGTTGAGCGTGCTGGTAGTAAGGAAAGTTTTCCATGATAAAAGTGTAAATATCGGCAACAGACAATTGACCTTCACCGCTATTCTTCAATGCAAGAGCAATGAGGCAGGCATATGGGTAACACGGTTTCACGATTCCAGGTGGCATCGAAATCTCTTCTTCTTTTATCGTCTTCGAGCGATTAGTCGTGAAAGACTTATTGACATAGTCTGCATTCAAAAATTCATCTTGGTTGTCGCCCTAAACAATAATAAATCTCAATTGTGTAACAACCCATGGATACAAAGAATCTACAGAAGAATTACGTAATGAACTCACTGGAAAGTACCGGTCGATGCTCGTGCTGCTGACATTTGTGCAATCGTTCATGAGCTCGTAAGCATCAAAAGCAAAATTCTCGATCATGTCACCGACGTCGTCGTTGAGTCTATCCATGACATCGGCAGGGAAAAGCTCATGGAAGTCCTCGATACTGGGTGAGAGAGCTCCATCTCTGGTGTAACTCGCATTCCGACTAAATCCAGGAAAATTGGACATTTATCCTGGATTTGACGAAAAGTGGAAATACTGAATAATCCGTCTTGAGAATAATGAACGATTCACTAAAATCGGAATATAAGTAAGCGATCGAATGACTGGATGGAACGCTTCACGATAAGGAAGTCACTGATTACACTGTTGACAATTCGATGGAGAACTTATTCTGTCTGTAAAAACGTACAGAGTTGTTCTTATGCCCTTAAAAGGATGGATCGATCGATAAGCAAGTATGCGGCAAAACAAGGTGAATGATAGAGAAACAGTCGCTCTGGTTCGCAGCTGCCGACCTCATGGGGCATTTCGCCAATTACCAAACAGTGCGGGTAATCGGCCAAGATTGCCTGATTGGAAGAGGGCCGAAGTGTCACGGGTTCGGCACTAGCGATCCTTCATTGTGCCATTGGTCGATTTTCGGAATCGGGTCGCTGTTTTTCAGCTCCAATTCGCGCAGCCCCCGATCCCCTTCCGTCCTGCCGATCTGCCTCTTCTAGCACAATGAGTAGAATTTTCGCGCGCCAAAAATAGATATGTGCGCCGATCGCGAATGGATTAGGCAGATGGCAGTTGAATTTCGTACAGAAAAAATGACCAGCGATGAGAGCTAGTCAGTGTCAGCTTCCGAAAAGAACAAGGGAGATTGCGGTAATGCATGGATCGACTTCAATTTGAATTTTCCTCCCCTCAAATTAGTGAGAGATGGAAACGAATTTCGATGAGCGAAAGTGAGAAATTTAGCGTACGGACCTTTCCCGCCAATGAGCGTGATAAGTTGAATAAATTGCTTTGGGCGGTCTCAATTTCCATATCAAACTTGTTTCAGAGAGAAAATATGCATCAAGATCAGGGATGAGTAAGCAATAAATCATGGATTAATCATAGGATCGAGAGAATCTAGTGGTTCTTATCTTCGAATTGAAAACAAACTGAAGATTCCAGTGAAGTTTAGACATCTTCCTATTGAAAATCCCCATAATATTGACAGGATCGCCGTTGATCCTTTTTGGACAAATGTGCTTTGACGGGAGAACATAAAATGTGGAAGGACATTGAGTCCTGTTTTGAATCAAAGAGTCGAAACATGCTTGTCCAATGACAACAAAATGGACAAGAGAGTGAGTTTGCGCGAAGGTCGTGCCACCAAGCCCGACTTTCCAAACTCGAAAAAGGACTGCTCCGAGAAAGTTTTGCAGTTAGTTTTCGTTTTGAGTGACAACGAAGTTGATTCCCAAAACAAGAACCCCCTCAAGGTCCTGGTCAAGGATACTTTCCCATAAACCAATATTTCATTCGGGTTTCAACAATCAATCGCAACAAATCATTCCGAAATTACACCTAGTCTATCTCTGAGTAAATCTAAATGGCTAATAAAATCATCGACCGCTCCAAGAAGGAGCAGTAAAATAGTTTTGGGCCGGAGTGGCAATTTGTTGCTTCATATACATCATTCTTTGAACAGTGTCGGAACACTTCTGAAGGTCATGTTCTGCCATAACACAAACTCGAGCTCCAGCCAACTGCAGGTGTCGGATATTCATCTGAAATTGACCTAAGGGCCGCTGCTTCGAATAGTCAGCATCAGAGTAGCATCGAGTGAACTGATTGTCGAAATACAAAACGGCAGTAAATCCGTTGAGTGATTTGTGATCATCCTTCTTGATGGACTTCAAGGAAGCGAACTTGCCAGTCTCTGAATTGAATACTGTCAACACATCAATAAATGAGCCGACTTCGGGGTAGAAAGAGGGAGCTGCTCGACATTCAGGAGGAATGAGAAGATTCATATTCGAAAGGAAACTTTCATATCGTGGGGCAGTTTTTCCGTATTTGAGTTTAGCAGTCGTTGCAGGTCCAAGATCAACGGAGTCGTCGAGTTTAGTGAGAATAGATCCACGATACCCCTTTAGATCGAATTTCGCTGCAGCATTGATTTGGAACAGTTTCTGGGCAATAAATGACTTTTCATCATTACTCTTGATGTCGGCGAAAAGAGCTTTTTGGAAACTCTCTTTCAATATGGAATCAGCCAACTTCGGAGTCAGAGAATTGAGCACAGCAAGAGACCATACGATATTCAACCACTTTCTGGGAGTTTCCTTCTCTCCTGGTTGTAAATTCTTAGCAAGATTCTCCGAAACCAGCTTCACCAGACTAGGATCAACATTGCCAGCAGCACAAGCACTGACACAAAAACGAAGATCAGCATGACTAGCACGTTTCGAGTTGTTCGTGATCCATTTACATACAGCTATCCAAGCAGTTTCGTCTGTGATCTTTCCTGTGACAAATAGATTCAATATTGGAGTAATCTGAGCGAAGTCACTGAATGAAGTTGTACTATTGACGAAGTCGTTTCCAAAACGAGTAATGAGCCGAGGGAAATAGAAGGACAGTTCTCGAATGGCATTTGATAGTCGCACCAACTGTCCCGGAGTCATAATATCTGAGTGCCTGAAAAGAAACCTCATAGCAACGATCAATTATACAAAGACTGACAATCTGATAGCTTCAGCTACAGTCTGCAGCAATTCATGACGACGACACTTATTGGTGGCAAGAGTACACATAACAGTAATGAGCTCGCCCAGTAACATTACCGGTACCAATTCTTCAATTTTACTGAGGATAGGAACGATGAAGTTCAGTTGAGAAAATTTCTCCTTGTTTAATGAGAGAAAGAGCGATATAATGGTTCCAGAATTCTGAACTTCACTGAAACAAGGATACTCATTTTATTGAAGAATGAAAGATACTTACGAGACTTTACGAATAACAAGGCTCTCGATTCCACTGACCATGTTTGGATTAGCCTTTCCCTTGAATGAACGGAGTCCACAATAGAATCCAATAACACTATCTGCAGACAATTTCGAGGTATCGTCAGTCAGAAGTCTGGCATTAATCTTCTTGAATAGTTCTTGATAGAAAATATCGAAACTGAGAGTAAGTGTGAGTGTATCATCCTCTTTAATCTGCTTATCGAGATCAGGTAACGAATTTGAAATCTTCATGATACAATTTCCCACATCCAGCAAGATAGCGAAGTCGACATCATCCATCAACAGTTGGGCGGAAAGTAATGATGTGAATGTCTCGGATTTGAGGAACTGCATCACTTCTGAGTTTGGCTTTACTGTCGATAAATTCTCCAACTTCCGAAGAAATAATAAGACTTCGTTTGCAGCGATTGGTCGACATTCTTCGATGGCCTGAAAAAGTTGATATAAAAACAAAATTTATATCGATATCAGTCTACCGTTTTCAACTGATGAACAGAAGACATGTGTCGAAGCTTCTGAAGAAAAACATACGAAGATTGTCGCTCATTACTTGCAGAAGTGATATCGATGACCCCGTCAATAAGTTCCTCAAACTTATCTTTTACAGCAACATCAGCTCTAACATTTGACGAACAAGAAAAAAGCTGATATCTACTACAGATAGACTCCTGATACGTCCTAGTCCATGGTCTGGCCTTCGAGAAAAGAAAATAACGGATTCCAGGAGACCGAAACCCACGAATCATAATTAAAGGCAGCCTTGAACATATAATAGCAATCCCGAGAGAAAACCCCTATACCTCGAGCACTTTCGTGTTGAGAACATGCGTAAACTTTTGGACACTTTTTCCATTTTCCAATAGAGTTCCCATTTCGAATTTTTTTCGCTCCCTAAGCCTCTTTTTCAGAAGTTAATTTTGTTTTTCGCACATTTGTCTCATTTACGTGTTATTCCAGTGATAATAGTATCGATTTCGTTTCTTTTGGTTGCTTAAATTAGAAGTCGTAGCTCCTTTTCACGTATACAGGATATTCCTGAGTATATTTCTAACTTGTTTATTCCTATTGTTAATTTTTAAATGTTCTAGTTTTTTCTTCGAATTTTTTGTACCAGGCTTTTCGTGTGGAAAAGACATTTGCTTTTCGAATTTTCGTTCATCCATTCGAGATAGAAGCACGCAGTATGTGCTCTTTAATGCTTGGTTTTTCCCGTTTTTCTGAACTTGCGTTAATGTGAGTTATAGCCAGCACGTGGAAACGGGTTTTGTGCTTTAAATCTCCTTCATCTAACTGACCTTTGTACTTTTCAGTTAATATCTTATCACCGCTCTCTTTATTGCATTCCACCTTTGTCATTTTAATGTTCTCGCGAACATTGCACTTTTGAGCTAGGTCACTGAATTCAGTTGTTTTCCCTTCAAAAACGAGTTTCCCTAATATTTAGCATTTTGATATGGTTTTTCGAGTTTTATGTTTCATTTATTAAAGCATTGTTCAGTATTGATGTGTCATTTTACAGGAAAATGTTGGCGAACCGAATTTCAAGGCTATCATTTATCAACAAGGCCCTCGCTGGCTCCGTGAAACAAATGTCCACTTACCCTATCAATGATGACGTTTATGGGTTCACCGATGAACAAAAACAGGTTTGTTTGTTTTTTCCCTACTAAATACAATATTACTTCAGCTCCGAAAAACTGTTTTTGACATTGCCCAAAAGGAACTTGCTCCATATGCTCAAGACATTGACAAGAACAACGACTTCTCGAATCTCCGTCAATTTTGGAAGACACTCGGAACCAATGGACTTCTCGGCATTACTGCCCCAGCTGAGTATGGTGGTTCTGAGATGGGTTATTTCGAACACGTTATTGCTGTGGAGGAACTGTCAAGGGCTAGTGGTGCGGTTGCACTTAGTTATGGTGCTCATTCTAATCTGTGTGTCAACCAGATTGTTCGTCATGGCACCCAAGAACAAAAGACCAAATATCTCCCCAAGTTGATCAGTGGCGATCACATGGGGGCACTTGCTATGTCCGAAACTGGAGCTGGATCTGATGTAGTTTCAATGAAGTTGACTGCTGAAAGAAAGGGTGATAAGTACATCTTGAATGGAAACAAGTTCTGGATCACGAATGGACCAGATGCCGATGTCTACGTCGTTTATGCCAAAACCAATCCGAAAAAAAATCAGCATGGAATTACTGCATTCATCGTAGAGAGAGATTATCCCGGATTTTCCCGTGGACCTAAACTCGATAAATTTGGAATGCGTGGATCCAACACCTGTGAACTTATATTCAACAACTGTGAGGTTCCTGTTGAGAATGTCCTCGGAAAGGAGGGCAAGGGGGTCTATGTTCTCATGACCGGCTTGGATGTTGAGAGATTGGTTCTGGCTGGTGGCCCACTCGGGTATGTTCTTTTTGATTTTTCGATGCTTGTCTAAGACGAGTTTCAGATTGATGCAAGCAGCATGCGATATTGGTTTCGACTATGCTCATACCCGAGTAGCTTTCGGAGAGAAGATTGGTCATTTCCAGCTAATGCAGGGGAAACTCGCTGATATGTACACGATTCTTTCTGCTTGCAGATCTTACTTGTACACGACTGCTCGAGCTGCTTCTTCTGGTAACATCAGCAACAAGGATTGTGCAGGTGTCATTCTCTATTTGGCAGAGAAAGCCACTCAAGTTTCTCTGGATGCCCTTCAGATACTCGGAGGCAATGGATACATCAATGATTACCCCACGGGTAGAATTGTAAGAGATGCCAAGTTATACGAAATCGGAGCCGGAACTTCTGAAGTTCGCAGACTTGTCATTGGCCGAGCCCTCAATAAGGAATACTCATAAATGTGACTGATTTAGCTTAGTCTTATTTAGGATGTTTAAAAGTAATAAAAGCTTTTGACCAGTTTCCAAGTTTGTCCGAAGAGAGTTGAAAACACTCGAGCTGGCTCTACATCCGAGTGCGGGCCAACTGGTCAGCATCTTGCGGATCTCAAAATAGTTCCCAGCCGATCGTCGAACGCCTGCTTTTCTTCCACTAGTCACTCCCTCCGGTCGTGCGGAATTGATTTTTTGTTCGCTTGAGTCTAAGTTTATTCATTCGATGACTACAAAGCCTAAAACGCTCGATTTTTTCCCATTTTCTTATGCTTTGTACAATGAATACCTGGACTCGTACTGTTGGTATTGCTTGGGAGAAAAGAAGAATCTAAAGTTTGTTTTCTTTCTTCCGAGTCTCTCTTAATCAGATATTTTAGGATTTGTGATGAATGTAAAACCGCTTGGTATTGTAACCAAGAATGTATATCTTTAGGATGGAAGGATCACAAGGTGGAATGTGCCGCTTTGAAGAAAGCAAAGACAATTCCAGATATCGAAGTCCGGTTGTTAGGTAGAATTGCCGTTCGTCACAAAGATATACTTGAAGGAAATGACATCAAAGATCCCAATTTCTATCTGCAACGACAATCAGAGAGAAAAATCATGGATATCTGGGCTCATATCGATGAAATTAAAAAAGATAGTCACGCTATGGATAAATTCGAACGTAAGTCGATTACTTTGATTGAGAATAAGGGATAATCATTTACAGGAATATACCAGGAGCTGTCAACATTTTATGGGAATGAAAACTTGCCCGATAAAGAGATTGTGTTTCAACTACATTGTCGAGATTTCATCAACCGTCATGCAATAAGCGACAAACATTATCTTCGAGAAATAGGAAAAGGTCTTTACTTGGATCTTTGTGCCTATGATCATTCATGTGCTCCCAACACTATCTATGTTTGTAACGGATTAATCGCGACCCTCTGTCCATTAAATTCGGAAGTAAACATTACTGATCGATCAAACACCTTCTATTCTTATATTGAATTGATTGCGTAAGTCCCTCTTTAACCAGTTCGTTAATTTGTTTATTTTTAGTGACAAGCAACAAAGACGAAAGCTCCTTCGTGATACTTGGTATTTTAACTGCGAATGTACTCGATGTGTAGATGATAGTGAACATATTTTGACCTCTATTAACTGCCCCTATTGTCTCGACGAAGAGAAAAATCCTGTTGCCATTTTTGGAGAGCAATTACATAGAGATCCAACTACTCAAACGATTATTTGCTCCAAATGTAAGAGCCAAATTTCACAGAAAGATGTCGTGAACGGATTAACAGCAATGAGATTTATCATGGATCTTCTAGAAAAACAGGAACTTGAACAAATGGGATTGAAAGTTGCCAAAAATTATGTGACAGAATTGAAAGATCGATTTAACCAGTACTTGAGTAAATATAACATCTATTACTGTAAGCTCGTCGAGGTAAGTTCATTTACATGGGTTTTACAGCTTCAAGAAAATCATTCCAGGCATTGATCAAGCTAACTGACCCCAATGACCATGCCAAGGTTGTTGAATTATATTTGGAAGTCGAGCATTGTGTCCGTACTTGTTTCCCAAATAATCATCCTGCCTTGGCTTTTCATTTGAGAAATATTGGTCTTGAGTTTTACCGACTGGAGAAATTTGACGAAGCTATCAAGTATCTTCAAGAAGCATATGATATGTTGCATTTTGTGATGCCGGAAGGACATCCTTTGGAGAAATCCTCAAAGGCTGTTCTGGCTACCGTCCAGGTAAAAGCAAAAGAAAAACTCGAAAAACAATCTTCTGATGTCAAAGAAGAGAAGAAAATGAATGGATTTGTAGAAAGTAGAGAACAAAAAGAAGTAAATGATGTGGAGAAGGAAAAAGAAGAAAGAACGAATCAAGAAGCTGAGGTAGTTTCGAAAAATGAGGATTCTGTAGAAACCCCTGAGGTTAAAAATACGGAGCAGAAGAGCGAAACTGATTTATCTGATTCAAAAGATAAGGACATTTGTCAAAATAAAGACAAGGAAGTGAAAGATCAACACGAAAAAGACAACACAAGCTCGAAATCTATTAAAGAAGGTTCGAATGAAAAACAAAACAATCCGACAGATACTTCTGTTCCAGAAACCATATTGTCTCCAGAAAAAGATAATACGAAATCTGATTCCTGTCAGATAATTATTTCTCAATCAGAAACCGAAAGTAGTCAAGAGAATAAAACAGAAGAGTTAATGATATCTACCGATCCAGAAAAACAGAAAGAATCTACTGCTTGGAGATCCAAGGACACAAATCTTTCACCAAATAGCTCGCCCCAACCTTCTCCTTCTGTCCTGAATCAAGTAGCCACCCACGAGATTCGAAGAAGAATTGCTGAGACTTTCTTGGCGGACGAGGAAGAACTCCCTGAACTTCGTTGACTCCCTCATTGTTGTCCGTTTTAGTTGTATAATAAAAATTGTTAAAGGCCGAAATTCGGCAATTTAAAGAACTATGTATTCCGTTGTTGCACATACTTATCTCATGGGTTGGCAGTTGCCGTAAGGCCACAGGAGTGTTCGGGAAATTTGTTTCTCGTAGGTACTTTTTCCTGGATTTTAATTCGGTCGTTTTTCAAGATTGGTCCTTGTCTCGTTGCAGTCCACAGCGAATATGTGTTTTCGACGACGCAACAGTCTTTCTAATGAATTCGGCCTTAGGCAATGAATTGCCGTCAAATTCATTTTTGTCGTATTATCATTTTTCTCCCTTATATTCTGTTATTTGAACTGATATTATTTTTAGTTATTATCTGCACTTGTAAATACATTAACTCTGATTCGAGTCTATTCCTCATTCTCAAGTATCTCGAAAGTGCGAGATAGAAGAGCATCGGCGAACTCTTTCGTTCCGGCAGTCAACGGAAAGAACTTTGACAAGGAACATTAACGATAAGCGGAGCATCCATTTCATTTTCTCGAGGCAAGTCTGCTTCGTCCTTGCGCGTTGGAAAAGTCAAACTTGCTTGATTGTTTCCTGTCTAGTCGTCGACCCTTTATTAGTTCGATTACTCAAGGTTATGTTCGAACTCCAGAACGATTCCTCCACAAATGAACTCAATTAACCCTGGAAAACAGAAAGTCTTAAAATTTTCCCGACTTTCTATGCAGAGATTAAGAAGCGAGTGACTTTTTCTTAGAAAAACCAACATATTATACTTTGCATTTTCCAAAGCTGAGAACTTGCTTGGTTTTTATTTTTTCCAGAAAATACTCTCATCAAAATCCTTACTGAAGTTTTCTTGATTACTAATTGCATATTTCGGGGAAGTCTAAGTAGACGTGATCCACAAATGTAATCGCCTATTTCTGGTCTCGGGGGAATTGTTCCTGAGAACGTTTCCATATGAAACATATTCGGCAAAACTGATATCTCGTGAAATTGAGATGAAATTTATCTAAAATGGGACTTGCCGAAATGTGCTTATCTTGCGAACAACTGAATTTCAGAGCCATTCGCGCGTGTCCTGAGTTCTGCATTATATCCATTAAGGCAAACACGCAAACAAGGGGATTCCGGAAAGCCAACTTTTTTGCTGTTCTTTTATTCTACTTCAGGGCCTTGGTACTGCTCTTCTGACAATTATATTAGCAGCCAAGGAAAATAATGTAACTTTATCAAAAAGGGGACCAGACAACTTAAGGGCAGCGTTCACGAATTCGTTATCTGTTTTCTCAGCATCTACGGTAAAGACCTTTGAGTTTACTATAATTTGTTTTTGTTTTCCACCTTTGCTAGGCTTTTTCGGCTTAAATTCGTGCAGTCATCGGAAGAAATCTGATTAAGCCGCTGTTTGACCCTCTTTTCAAATAAATCCAGGCTGCTGAGTCAAGACGTTCTCGAGCTGTCTTTTTATGACTGCCTCCAAATTTAATTTCTCCCTTGTTGATCTAGGTTGTTTATCCATGTCCCCTCAAACTTCTCTGTAATCACAAAAACCTTCGAGACTAAACACCATTCTAAGTCAGTTAACAGTTCTAACATAATTACGACTTTCTTTCACCCATGGTGTCTGTCTTATTGAGTAAAACCTCAGTTGCCGACAGCGGAAATAAACTTTATCTTGAATTTGGGTGTTTCGCTTCCTTTATTTGATTTGCTTTGATCGCCTCCAAACAACTGCCAAAGGCCAAACGGAAACGAGGTGTTCTTCCGGTGGAGGCTTTTTCATTTCTCCTCGGGCGAAAATGATGAATTCAGTCATTTTCTCAATGTCGTCTTCGAATTTGGACAATTTTATTTCGACGTCCATTTTTCTACTCCAATAGAAATGAGTTTTGCTACTTTTCTAGGAGAGAAGTCTGTTATGAACAAGTTGTATTATGAATTATTTATCCCCTTTACACCTCCTACTGTCTCCACTTTTTATTTACCAGAGTCAAATTTTTAATTTTTGCTTTTAGTCTTGGAGATTCAGGACTACTTATTTTGAGGCCCTTTCTCGGAAGCTGAGTGATTCTCCATGAGATGTCAAACCTTGATTGTTGTTTTTACGCTTTCAGCTTCTTTTTCCATTTTGTCTAGAAATAAATTGTGTCATTTTTTGTGCCCAGACCTATAAAATGATTACTGACGGGTTCCCTTGACGATGTAATTATCCCAGATCTTTTATTTGATTAATTATCTACAGGAATTGGTGAATGGAAGATAATTCCTCTTCCACTTCTGCCTCATTGCACTCGCCGAGTTGTGCCTATTTAACTGACTTATTTCCTAAAATCAATCAATACTTCCGTGATGAGACGATCATCGAGGGAACAGAACACTCATCCCTCTTCATCGGGAACCTGATCATCATCGCATACTCCGTTGTGATATTTTTCGGAACATGCGGTAACCTTCTCACCATTATAGCCATCCTTAGGAACCCACAGATGAGGACTGTTAGAAATTTC
Source organism: Halicephalobus sp. NKZ332 (assembly GCA_009761265.1). NCBI lineage: Eukaryota > Metazoa > Nematoda > Chromadorea > Rhabditida > Panagrolaimidae > Halicephalobus > Halicephalobus sp. NKZ332. The sequence goes on from VOSG01000132.1 coordinate 56,186, forward strand.
TTTATTCTCAATCTCGCTTTATCCGACTTTCTGATATGTACAGTGACAGCCCCGGTCACTATGTACACGATTGTTTACACGTTCTGGCCATTCGGAACAGCAATGTGTAAGGTTGCCGGGACACTTCAGGGATTCAACATCTTTCTGTCAACTTTCTCAATTGCTGCAATTGCTTTAGACAGGTAATAATTTCAAGTTTGACATTTTCCCTTAATTAAGTTTGTTTTAGGTATGTATTGGTAATATTTCCCACCAAAAGACAGAGACAACACAATTTATCATTGTTATTTTTCTCCATGATCTGGTTAATTTCAATTATTTTTGCTCTTCCTCTCTTCATTGCTTCTGATATTCATATAATATTTAAAAAACCTGAATGCGGGATAGCTATACCGATTTGTCACGAGCAGAACGAAATTTGGAAAGAAGTGAGCTTTCATAGTCATAATGTATTATTTGTGCGATGGGGAACAAATAACACGCAATAGTAATAACTACAAAGTTGTTTTTAGATGTCAATCAATAAGAAGACTTATACTATTGCAGTCATGGTTGTCCAATACGCGTTTCCTATAATTTCGATGTCATTTTCTTACAGTAGTATTGCCCTCCGGATGAGGATGAGGTTCGCAGCGAGAAGTTCGTTATGTACAACTGCTGCTATGCAGAATAATGCAGTCAATCAGCGAAGAAAGTACTGTTTTGGACTAACTATGGAGCCATTATTCTAATTAAGTTACTTTTAGATCTGTAGTTGAACGTCAGCGAAGGACACATTTGCTCCTAATTTGTTTGATTGTTGTTTTCGCAACTGCTTGGCTTCCACTTAATGTTTTCCATATTTTGAATACTTTCGAATTAACGACCAAGTTTGACGTTCCCGTTTTCGCGTTATGCCACATACTGGGCATTACATCTGCGTGTATCAATCCACTCAGCTACGCATTCTTCAATCAAAACATTAGACAGGAGTTTGGAGCCATGTTCAGGGAAACGAGATTACTGTAGGATATAGGTCATCGCTAGTTGAATAATCTCAGGGTATTTTAGGTGGATATATGACAAAGTGGTTGCTTTGCTGAGTAACTGCAAATCCCAGAAGACAGTCTCCGAGGTCGAGGACAATCATCTCGATAACCAACACGAAGAACACAGGGATAATCTTATTCCGACGAATTATATCACAACCGAAAACATGGTCATGTTCCAGGAAAATGTTTGAAATATTTCGAGGAAGCGTGTTTGTTATAAATTTATTTCTAAATTTCGCAAGAACAATTTAACGTTCACGACCCTTTTCCTGAGCTTCACGTTCAGCCTTGAGCATTTCTTCTACGGACAAAATTAAACCGAGCCTATCTTTGTAACTAATTTTACCACCTTCCATATCAGTCAGTTTCTGCTTCGCTTGTTCACTCAGATGATTCGGCATAACAGCCAAAATCGTTTTCAGCTTCTGGTTGAAAGTCAGTTCTTCCGGCAAATAGAGTGCACGGGAGAGCAGAAGAAGGGATGGTGGGATCTTGTCATCTAATGACATTTCCAGCCACGATTTCAGCTGCAATTTGGAAGTTACAAAGAAGACAAATCCCATCTTACCTGTGATCGAAGTCTGTCTTCACTAACACCAAGAGCACGCATTCCTCTAGCTCGGCAGGCGGATTGTAAATCGGCTATACTCAGAGCGTCCACACCACCTTCAGCAGCAATCATACGATCGTCATTCTTGAGTTCTCTGAGTTTCATCAATAGTTGGAACCGTAGAATCTCAGGAGTTCCAATGGTAGAGACACCGAGTAATCGACACAGAGCACGTAATTGAGAAAGAGCGAGGTTATCTAACGTAAGATCATCTTCGAATAGCTTGGTGAAGTTGAGAAGCTCCTGGTTACTGACATAACTCCCATCACTCCGAACCTTCTTCATAAACTGAGAAAACTCATAAGCTTTAGAAGTCTGCTCTCCGTCCTTAGTCGACTGAGTTCGATTCTTCAAGGCCAATTCCTCTAATGTGTCCTGTATAAACTTAGCAGTTTCTTGTCTCATCTTTAATTGCTTTCGAAACTTCTCTTCCTAAATACTTTCCATGTTACTTGACAACTGAAGAGAACAACATACCTCCTTTGACTTTTCCTGGAAAGTACTGGGCAACATATTTGGGAACAACTTGATGAACACGGGTAGCGCGAATTCCATGAATGGCACGATAATAAAAACGGAGAATGGCACTAGTCGGAAAATATCAGAAAGCGTTCGAATCAATTGCTGTCGTTCTAACCGGGTGAGAGTTTTTCCACGTAATACCATCAATGCGTATTTCGAGCTAACCTTGATCTCAAGAGCCAACAACCGAAATCCATGATAATAGTGTTTAAGCTCGTTGACAATCTTCGTTCTGATGGACACCTTCTTCTTGGAATCGTCAGCTAATACCTGCAATAAATATATTTCATCATCGGATTTCGAAATCATGAACAAACCAAGCTCTTCTGCTTATCCTCATCCGCCTGCTGCTGTTTGAGATCCTCTCTAAGCATCTTTAGCATTTCGTGAACCCGTTTATTATCCTCATTAGATACATTTCGATAACACACTAGAACCCTAGGAGTAGTTAAGACATGATTCCTGTAAAAGTGATATAAAAATTGATACAACAAGGTCCAGTTGACATACTGCAATATTCTAGCTCTGTAACATCCAAGAACTAGGGGCCGAAGATTAGCAACAGACCTCATCCTTCGTCCGTGACGATGGATATGAGCAGGAAATAAAATAAAAAAGGCAGTATCAGTCAAACAAGTTCGACAAGAAATACACTCTACGGACAATCATTGGCTCAAAGATTTGTGTCCGAGTGAAGAAACAAAAATTTGGCGACTTGTCGCACTTTGCCAATGAGCAAAACGTGTTTATCAATTCTGTCTTTGTGCTATTTATAATCATTTTCTGTTCTAATGTCTGTCGTTGTAAACAGAGATAAGTAATATTAATTTATTAATGTCATACCCGTGGATACAAAACATGTACACAGTAGGAATCGGTTCCGTTCTAATATTTGAAACTGTAAAGTACAAATTGAAAAGAATAGAACAATATGAAGCACGCCAACTAACGTTCTCTTACGTCAGTGGAAAACACAAACAGAGCAGAGGATTTGAGTTGGGGACAAGTAAGTATCTGGTTTCACGGATGGCCTGGAAAGGGATACTGTCGAGCTCCCCTCGTGTCTGACACATCATGATTCGGAGTCTCATACCTTCTTGACTGGAAATCGATGACCTTTTGCTCGAGCCAGTGGAACTGAAGGAAGAAGTAGGAGTGGGGAGAGAATTCCGCCGACCACCGATGGTCAAGACATGGTGTAAGCACTTGAACTTGCCCGCTGCTCTTTTCAACGCCTCCAGTTCCAGACTGGATTCTGTTCCAAGTTCGTTCACTAAACACAGTATACGGGACTGAGAAAGTTTGTTCCTCCATGTCAGAATCCCTAACGTCATCATCGCAAGATCATTGTTAGGGATACCATTTTTAGTTATAATGGAGCTGTCGACATGAGCAGTTTCGAACCACTCGATATTAGTTCTGGAATCTAATTTAGCAAGGAATAATTGTTGTCCTCCTTCAGGAGTCTTGGCCGAAGAAAGAACAAAGTCGTAGTAAGCAATTCCTCTCTGATTAGCTTCGAATACAAGATCTGATGGATTCAATGCAGTTAATCCTGCTGTCGTTGCCACATCCATTATCGATTCGTGAGGATCGTCAGTCATCTTCGACTTCGGTGAAGGCCTGAATTCAGCAGTTTTAACAGTCAAATTCGTGAATTGAGGCGCGTATTGTCGTAGCAAATCCATCGTAAGAACTCGGGCTGAGGAAATAATACAGATTGTGTGAAAGAAACGCTCGACAACTAAGACGTAGGGATGGTACGAAGACGTAAGCAACCCTAGGCATGTGCTGATAAGAGGGTAAAAAGGGAATAAAATCAGTTTCTGGGTCCTGGCCTTGATCGAATGGAATGACAAAAATGTTTTCTTCCGTGAATTGCTAATAATAAAAATTCAAGAATGTTAGTGAAAACATGTTCTTATGATTTAAGGGGGAGAATTGTAATTTTCTAACCTGGTGGTTACTGTGTACCTTTCATGTGAGAAGCAATAAAGGGAACGGACGTCAGCAGCTGGCTTTCCCATGAGTGAACTTTCAGAAAATTTTCCGACTTAAAAAACTCAAAAGATGCCAATTACGGAAACCTTTAGTGGATTTCAAGTGACATTTTTGCGTACAACAAAAAAGCCGAAATTGGTTTACTTAGGATAATGTAGACACAAAACATCCTAGGAGAATATGATCTTGTCTGTATTTGAAAAAAGACGAGAGTATGGTAAATGGGAGTATAATTTTTCTCGGATAAGGTCAACGTTTCTTAGCCCAACCCAGAACCCGGGATTATGTTTAAAACCATATTTCCACGAACGTCAGAGCGAAAAGCTTAGAATGGTCCTTTTTGGTGGGTGCGGCTTTTTGCATAACAATGAAGGAAGAAGCATCTTTCCTGTCATTTGCGTGGGTTGAAGAAGCAGCATCGAATAGCCAGAGGGTGGATATCCAATTTGGTCTGTTACATGATCCCGAAAAAAAGGTCAAAGGACATCTTTTCCTGCAAGCAGCATAAACTTTTCAAACCACCCGAAATGGCCCGAGTCAAGAATAACCGGGTCTCAGGTCATGAACTAGAAAGTGGTCTACAAGTCGTTTATTCATAAATAACAGGGTAGTTTGTCTTCTTGCATTGGGAATCAAGGAGACGTCACTCAATAAATTTGCTAAAGAAAAATAGCTGCAATTTAATAATTAAATTTTTCTTGCTGGAAATAAATAACTTTAATAAGTCCCGGAGCGTCACTTCCGTTGCCTCTGGCACTAAATTTATCCCAATCCTGGCTTATTTGTTATCGCTTAAAATCCCGGTCGAATGTTTTCCCGAGTCACGCAACATCAGAGAGCGGTCTTTCAACTGGCTCCTTCCGTTTGCAAATAAATGAAGATAGTTCGGTGAACAGTGATGACTTAATTATCCCAAGGGAATATAAACCTTCTATTAACGTGAGGACGGACAATAAACGAGATCCCAAGCTACGAAACGTTTCAACGAATAACTCCGCTCCTACGTCAATAAACTAGAGCAATGATTACCGTATGCTTATTATGGAAAAACGAAATAACGCGAAGTACGCCCGTTCTAATAAAAAATGTGGGTTCTGAAATTAATGCCATTGACAGCAGACCATTTTAGTTCCACCACATCGAATTGGATCTGAGAAATGTTTCGAGTGTACAGCCACCCCCACTTCCAAATACGGGAAAACACATGGCCCGGAAGGGGACCGAATTAGTCCGCTTTGATAAAGAAATGGAACATTATACAATTTCTAAATAAAGTCTTGACCAGCAATCTCGGACTGCTTCTTATGTGCATTTTTAAATGGGAGCAAATTCGTAATTCAATTTGATCGTGATTATTTTGATACATGCTATAGGCAGTGCTTCCGCTTCTCCCGGAAGCTTTTTTTAGAAGCGAGGAAAAAGATGAGTGGCAAAACAAATAACACATTCTAAATATATGTTCTTGGCATCAACGAACAGTGGATATAATTGGATTCGTTCTTCTGCTACACGCTCGACCATATACTCATATTTGAATTTCCCGCCAAAGTGTCAAAAGGGAAGAGTGGCAGCTGAGTCATTCGAAGTTCGTGAGTTAATGCAGAGCGGACAGCGGTAACTGTTAATATTTTCCGCTAGTTTCATTTGGATACAGAGTTGAATTTGTTGTAGTGAAGATGAGTATTAGCTAGGAGACAATGAAAATGCGTTCGAGAAAGAATCGAGCGTTCGTACCTTCCAGAAGACCTGAGGCCATTCCTCCATTATCGATCACCACTGTTCCATCACAGTCTCTAACACCAGATATTCCGACAACACAAGCTCCAAACATCGATGCTAGGGTTATTACTCATATGTAAGTTGATATTTTTATATGGGAATTGGATAAGTATGGTTACAGGAAATTTGTGGAGCTCTTTATGTCTGGAAAACTGCAATTTGGGAGTCCAGGAGCAGAATATAAATTTACTGGCGATGACTTGCAAGATCTGGGTGAGATTGGGAGGGGGAGATTTGGTGTTGTGAATAAAATGAAGCACATTCCATCTCAGAGAATAATGGCTGTGAAAGTAAGGATATACCCAGCTTCAGTTAAACACTGAGCATTTCAGAAAGTCCGGATAACAACAACGACTTTCGATGACAACGAGGATATGAGATTGATCCGTCAGCTGAAAAACGAGGTCGAGACCATCAAGGATGCTGCGACCTGTGAAGAAGTAGTATCGTTTTACGGTGTGACGTTTTGTCAAGGTGACTGTTACATTTGCATGGAATTGATGTCTACTTCTCTCGAGAAGGTCTACAAAATAGTTCGAAGAATGGGGGGGAAATTCAATGAAGATGTTCTTGGGATCGTCGGAGTGGTCATCCTGAATGCTCTGAACTGCTTGAAGAAGCTGAAGGGGATTATGCATCGGGATGTGAAGCCATCGAATATCTTGCTCTCCTTGAATGGAGCTGTGAAGTTGTGTGATTTCGGGATTTCTGGTTATCTCGAGAATTCCATTGCCAAGACAAAGGATGTGGGTTGTCGACCATATATGGCGGTAAGTTGAGTTTCTACGAATAAATTGGATTACTAACTGAATTTCAGCCAGAAAGATTGACAGGTTCATTGGAAACCTACGACATTCGTGCCGATGTTTGGTCTTTGGGAATAACAATGGTTCGTTTTCGAATCATAATGTTTCGTAAACACTTTGTTTTCAGATCGAAGTCGCTAGAACTCGGTTTCCGTACAAGGATTTCGAAGAACAATCTGTATTTGCTCAGATAAAACAAGTTGTCTACGGAGACCCACAAATCTTGACTGCTGCAGACGGTTTCTCGACAAATATAATCAACTTCGTTAATGAATGTCTTACGAAGGAAGTCACAGATCGACCAACTTTCGAAATGCTCATGAAGTCGCCTTTCTATCTCTATTATTCGGCCCTGCCAAATCGCGAACAAATAGTCAAATCCTACTTGGAGATTTTACAGAAGTTTGATCAAAAAGATTTCTGTTAAGAGTGCAGATATGATTGTATTAATTCATAGGTTCTCGGGTAATTGAAAATGCCTCATAAAATCTAGAATATACTGTAGGGATGATTTCAATAATATGTGATACAAATAATACATGAAATAACATGTTTTAATAACAAGATCAACTTTCAGAACTAACTCTTTTGTCGAGATGATTTTGAGGAAGTGAACATCTCCACTTCATCTTCTAGAAATTATTTTCTCTGTAGTTCAATGATTTGGATAGTGTTTCAAAAATTCAATTACTTAAAATGCATGAATACTATTCTGTTTATTTTCCCTTCAAACTTGAAATACTTTGGTAGCGATTGAAGAGTGTAAAAGTCTGGCTGTATGACAGGAGCCCCCCTCTACTCGCGCTGGCTTCTGCTTTTTTACCATGCTGGACCAGTCATTGGCCACGGCGAACACGATTGAATGCTTCCAACTTTAAAAAAAACTAGAAATAAGGAAAATCTGTTAAGAAGCAGAATTTAAATAGTGACTTTTCAGAATGAGATAAGTCTTTTGGGATATTTGTTTAAAATTTATTGGTATTTTTATTTTTTAAAGTTAGAAAAATTTAATCAAGAATTTGTCGTGACCAATGACTGGTTCGGCATGATCAAAGAAATAGAAGCCAGTGCGAGTAGGGAGGGAGTTCCTGTCATACAGCCTAAAAATCCAGAAATCTGAATTTCGTAATCACTATCCTTATTTTCTTTATGATTTGAAAATTTAGGTAGTGTTTAAAAAATTCAAACATTTGGATTTCCTGAACACTATCCCTTTTCCGATTCTCATATCACTTTTCCAATCAGCGACCCAACAATAATAACTTTATTAGCGCATATTGCATGAGATCATAAAATGAATTGGACGGGATAAATACAAATAACCATATCAGCCGATGAGTGCATCAGTAAGGCGGTTTTTGTAAAGTTTGCAATGACGCTGTGAATGGATTTACACTTCCGAATGGAGTGAAGCCTAAATTAAGCGTGCAATGGATTAGAGAACTAGCGAAAGCGGATATCCACCTGTTGGGGCATTCAGAAATCCTGCTGCTGGGGTTGAGCCCACTGTACTCGAGTAGCTGTTCTGGTACATTCCTGGAGGCAATGTTTGAGTGCCAGGAGTAACTGAGCTGTAAGATGCGGCTATGGATCTCGGAGAAGCGTGATTTCTCATGTAGTCGGCTGCTTCGAACTGAGCGGAATAAGCTGCGGAGGCGTACTGAGTGAGTTGATCAGTAGGAGCTCTGAAATAAAAGTGGTGATTGATTTTTTACTTGGGAATTACCGATTATAGAGAGCTTCTGCCAGATCAGCTGCTCTTCTCAATATCAGTTCCTTCGGTAATCTTTCTGGATCATTGGGGTATTTGGGAAGCAGTTTTTGTAACCTTTGAAACCCGAAATCAATATTTGGTTCATTGAGCGAAACATAGGTAAATCTGGTACTGGAACTTCTACTGTATGGTTTATTCTTTAGCGAGACTGTAACATCCACGGAACCGGCGTTTTGTCTAGCAGGAATGACTACTTTAACGGCATGGGGGGATATAAGAGTAACTGATTCACTGTATACTGGGACAGATCCGAAGGAGATATTCATCCCTTCTGTGAAGTTCTCTCCGATTATCACTGCACTTGCTCCCCCTTGACACCAGGATTCGGAGGGGAAAATAGCTTTGATTGTGGGTGGAAGAACTCCAGATTCATCAGTACTTAGAACTGAAATTGTTTATTTCGATGAATATTCGTCAATGCCCAATTAGCCGGTAGATATAGCTTGCCCGGCTCAGATGACGTGCCACAGGTTGGGCTACCGTTTAACGCCAATTAAACTAATGCCGGTCTGGATTTGCGCAAACAATATCCCTTGAGAATTGGTTCGACTTCAGCCCAGAGTCAAGTTGGCTCTTATCATATTTAAATCTTACTGGCATTCTTTTTTCTCGAAAAGAAGAGAACCGCATTCAACTCATTTGCATAGAATGACGGTTTTGTATCCAAGTGTCAGAGACAATTAGAATTATGATATGACAGTAAAGCGTGCAACCAGCTGCCGGTCATCTATCGTCACAACCGGAAACAAGTGAGCCAACTCCCGCATATCCATAAAACTCCGAATTTAGCACTTGTCGTGCCAAATTGTTGCGTCTCGCCCCAGTTATATCGGACCAGATGTCAACTTCGCGCAAAGAATAGAAACTTTGAAAAATGGCCAACAATTGATCATGCGAATGGGAAAAGACGACTCACCCTCTGGATCAGGTCGTCGAATCCGTCGCCCGTGCTTGGAGTTGTTATGAACGAACATGTTGTCGGATATAGCAAGCACATTAACATCTACTCTCGGAGTGGTGGTCAGGATTACCTAAATTCCAATGATCCCCATTGCTCCAGAAAACAGGACTTACTTGGAATCTTCTCATGTCCCGTGGATTGCCAGCATTTTTAAGACAATTCTGATTGCACTTCAGGAAGAACTTCAAGAAATATTTATCGATAATAGAAGGGTCACTCGGTGTCTCGTTCCTGTTTCCACAAGACTTCTTCTCGCAACAGCGACTGCACATGACTTCATGGGTTAGTAGAACTCTGCACATTTCTGGATTCTTGTCCTGTCCTTCATAGGCAATAGCTTGCTTCGTGACACTGTCGACGAGTCTCACATACAAGTCCTGTTCAGACCGCATTCCTGAAATTACTTGTTATTGAGGAAACAAGTCAATTTCATTCTGGATGATCTTATTTGTCCTTACAATGGAAACCATTGTTCTTCTCGACTGATCCCTTCGCCAAGAAAGTAATCATCCCAGCCATGGTTGCGTTTTCCCGGTTTTCTAATTGCGCCATTCCCGCCACCTGCAAATGAATCTGCCGCGAAAAATGAAACATTCAATTCCGGAAAGAAACAGAATTTTCTGAATGACGGCTCCGACTGTTTTTACTGCTTCATTTTTACGATCGTCCGCATCATGCTTCGAGGTTAATGAGTAAAATTGTGCGTGCCAAGCTTTTTAATTAAGAAAATTAGCAAAATTTTATTGTTCTTACATTTTTGAATCAGAAACTCGAGTCAAGAAAAGTGGATCAGTTTACTCGAGTCAATTTAGAGCCGCTCTTAGCTCGGCTAATGCTCTGCGCGAACAAGCATGATCATAATTTGATTACTTGTAAGAAGGGATAATGGTGGCCGCTTTTATTTATCAAGTTTATTATCCTCGAACTTGCTTGCACCCACTCATCATCTTCTTCCGGCCAAATTTGCTTTTGGCTCGGAAAGGGTAAAATGGGAAGAAGACCCGCAAAGACAGCTGGAATTCCGTCGGGAATACTGTAGCTAGTCGATTTCGCCAGAGGGAAACAAAATTAAAGTCATCGATTTTTGGCACGATGCGGTTGCGTTTTCTTTGGTAAAAAGTTGTTATTACAAACGTCAACCTGACTGGGTACCTTGGGAATTGTCACGACCTACCGTTAGCGAATAACAGCGAAACACGGTAGTGAATCCCGTTCCTAGTATTCTCTCCGTCGACTTCCTTTTCCTTTTCCACAAACCCCGCAAACTTCGTGGACTCAATCTCGATGGGTTGGTTGGCTCGGTCATAGAGATTTACTGTAAAATGGAAGAAATTGCTTTTTCTGAGGTTGCTTGGAGGAGGATGTTCGAAATGTGCCCTTGCCAGTTGGGCGCTGAAACAAATAAATTAATATCATACAGACCACCGGATGGCAGCAATGGTTATCAGATAGCGATCAGGAACTGGTGTGGACCATGAAAAACCAGGTTTCCCCAAGGTCAATTTAATTGGTCAGGCAAGGATAGTTAGAAGGAAACTTTGGAAGACTAGGAACACTAATCGAAATGAGGCTGCATTGAGCTGAAGGGCACAAATGTCCTTCTCCGGATGGAATTCCCCAAACTGAAGCATACGCTTTTCACACTTATTGTCGTGGGACCCAGTAACAGGCGTTTTTTCGAAGCCGATACAGACTGAGTTCTTTAGGGAAATTGGGATTTAGATCAAATCAAATCCCCTGGATTCTCTGGGGTAGGGGAGTGAAACAGCTGGTTTTCGGGTAGTGAATGGTCTTCTGGGACAGGAGGGAATTGGGGGAGGACGCCTATATTGGCCTTACATTGACCGTCGATGAAAAGAAAGAATTAGGCACATAAATTTGCGTGAATAGCGCCTGTGGGAACGGGTTTAATTGAGGAATGCCGGAGGTTGATCGGCAAACCGCTCGGGAGAAGGAAAGACGGGCACTTGGGATGGGAATGGAAAGAAGCTCACCTTCCTGGACTGGCATCAATGGCATTGGGGGTCCAGTGGGCCCTCAGAAGACTCTCCTCCTTCACACGCAGGAAGTTGTCCTGGATGCCGAACATGCTGGAATACATCCTGGTTGGTTTCTGGGGTGTCGTTTAATTAGACAAACTTTGGTGAAATAAAATAATCTCCCAAGAAAGGAATTCCCTCTGGCTGTACTCTCAGAAGACCTCGACTTCCAATGCCCTGCTTGCCCGATTGCTGTGGGCGTCGCAGTTAGACTTCAGGGAGTGGTCGGTTGGACTGCCTGAGGGACACAGAGGAGCGAGTGTGTAGCTTCTGGCTTTACTGTTGAACAGAAATGAAAGGGAAGCACCGATCCTCAGGGGACTACTACTTCATTACAGCACACCACTTCGTCGAGAAGGCTTTCGAGAAAGCTCGAGAGACGGTCGTAGGACTCCGGGGCAAAGGCTTTTGAGGATTGTCAGCAACAGAAGCTAGGGCTCTCTTGTGTCTTCTTGTCCATGAAGGATATGAAGAAGTAACGCCCATCAATGCCATGGCACAAATCTAGCACCGCCCACACCCGTCCCATTGGTCAAATTCAAGCTGTCACTCACTGCGCAAGTACGGTGAGTACTTTCGTCTTTTAATAAAGAAAAACATTTTAACGTCCTTAATTGATTTTACCCTCCAAAACTAAATAAATAAATAAAATTAAAGAAATGCTCTATTATTCGCTCGTTCTCGCTTCTCCCCGACTCGGACGTATTGTCTTCCTCGGCGATCGCCGTCAATCAGCAACATGCAAATTTTTGCGACATCAGATCGTTTATACAGTTCGTTGACCGGAAAAGGAAGCAACTGTTTCGGCTCACTTTCATTGTCACATTGTAAATCTTTGAGTTGAAAGCAGCTGAAGAAGCTGCTCCTTTTACTGAAGTGAACTCCCAAAGGAGTTCCTCGACGGTTTTTTTCATAGACATGTCAGATATTGGGCACTCAAAATAAACAGTACTTTGTCAAAAAAATTTTGAGTAATCACTTTTCAGAATTTTTATCCGGAAAATCTAGCTTTATAGGAGTTTACATATTAGTGACCGACCGAATGGAAAGAATGACAAACGAAATCGAAAGGAGCAATTAGTGAGCATGCAAAATCTATCGACACATGTTCTGGTTGTTCATTCATTTCTTGCGGCGATGAAACGTGTTTGACAGATCCGATCCAGAAATTTGTATATCGACATAAAGGCGGAATTAATCGAAGTAGGTTAACTCTACTTGCAGAATCTGCAGGGAGCGCTCGAGTACTCTAACTCCTTGCTGTAGAGTTCAGAGGGCTGGCATTTACGATCTCTGCCTTTATTTCAGGATATGAATCACGCTCTGTTATTTGCTCACATTTCTTGATCAATAGACTGTTCTTTCCACGTTCGTATATTTCAGACAATCTCCAGGTCCCCTCAATTGTCCAACTCTTTTTTGTCTTCCGGTCCAGTTTTTTGTTTACACAACTTCCTACAATTCATCTAGTCCCACTGAAACGTGCGAACAGCGGTCACTCATCCTCGAACAAAAACTTTAATTTTATAACTTTTTCTGTCTCGATCTGTAGACCCGTACATCGCCTTGGCTAATCCTCTCTTACCGTGCGCGGGTTTAGTCTCGGTAACTAGGAAGCGATCCTACAGCGACTAGTGTACTCTTTTTTGGCGCCTGGCCAGAACTCACCATTGTTGCATTTTCAGGTATATTTTATATATAAATGACCGATCTACTTCGTTAATCTGTAGCCATGGATCTAATCATTGTCTCCAATGGTGTTGAACTGAATGTGAGCGGAGTGACAGAAGAGACAACTTGCTTACAAATCGTTTACGCCCTGGCTCATGCTACTGGTCAAAAGGGGAAATTTGTCCTTGTGGCTTACTTGGACGGTCACGTAAGAACATTTATGATAATTATTGATAATAGTAACGTTATTTCAGGAACACCGGTTATCGCAGAGCGAAAAGCCCGTAGAAATCATTAATCAGTATCGTGACACTCCCGTTTCCTTCGAGCTTCGTCATCTCGATCAGCAGGGAACGGCTTTAGCGGGGTCCCCGTCGTCAGCAGCTTCTCCTCCATTTTTCTATTCACAATTGAACAATCATAATTCTCAAACAGGATCGTTTACAGGTGAGAATTCCCGTCCGATTCAATAGAAATTATTATTAAACTTTAGCTTTGCCTTCTCAACCACTGAGCCACAGTGGGAAGACTTTCTCACTACCTCCAAACGGGTTCAGTTACGGGATGCAGAAGAATTCCAGACCCCCTCCACCTAGTATGTTTGTGGACAGATCTGGAGAGAATGTAATAATCTGATTTCAGCTTATAACGAAGTGATCGGTCAGAGATGTAACTCCCTATCGAGAGATTACTCTCGAGTTACTCACATTCTCCCGACGTCCCAGAGCTTCAATCACATTGAAGTCCCAGGGTTGGATACAGAAGACTTTACGAGATATAATCGACAGGAGTTGGAAAAGATTATCCAACAACAGATCCAATTCATCGGTCAGCAGAAATCTCAACTTCTAGATCTGGATGTCAAGTTATCTAACTCGAGCGAAAGAGAGTTGGTTCAATTGAAAAAGCAGCATGTAAGTCCTTTTCTATCGCTAATCAGTCTAGCGAGCATTTGCAGAATAATTTGATAACAGTATTGAATTCCTTGAAGAACGCTCATTGGACTCTCCGACTGAATCAAGAGCAGGAGGAAGGAGAGAGGCTTCTGCGAGCTCTTGATGAAATGAGAACCTTTGTGGATTGTCGTAAAAGGTATTGTCTCTTTCAGTTAATTCCGTTTACAACCAAATTTCAGTGAACTCCTGAATCTCATACAACTGCAACAGACTCTAGAGATCCAGTTGGACAGCAACTTCTCGGATGCCGAAACGGTTTCCCCCCAGGAAGACTCTGCTCAGTATTGGTCCATCGCAGAATACCCTATTTCTTAACTTGATCAAAAATCTCCAGAGCTTTATCAAAACACTCAATGATATTCACTCGTGTCGTTGCAGATTGCTTCACTGGCCAAAACAATAAATAAGCGAGCAAGACTTTCGTAAACATTGAGTAGAAAGTACAGCTGGTTTTGGAGGAACACCAGTGTTTTTTTCCAATGCAGAGAGCAAAGCTGCAGGGTCGAATCAGTTCAACAAAAGAGCTTACCAGGGAACTGAGTGGGACGGAAATGACGCATTGGCCAATTGGTCTTTTTTCGGCTGGGTTGTCGAGGACCGGACAGTCAAGTATTGCCGATCCCCTTCTCGTTGACTTACCTAGCATTTTGATCTCTCCCTTGGATTATCGACTTTCACTTTTATTCATTATTTTGAGAGACAATTATCTCTTCCAATACCTCCCATTAATGATCTAACAAGTTCACGGGTAATCCTAGCCCCCCTCCTCGTTAATATGCCTTTGTGGAGACGGAGAAAACCATTGTTCAAGCGGGGATGGACTGATTTGCTTTCTCTGCTCTTCGTCGAGAACCAGGAGAACATCATCCTATGTCCGACTGTTGGTTTTTCGCTCTCATCTCGGACACTATTTCACTGTACAACCAGTCATACACCACAAAACCAGACTGAATAAATTCCAATTCGCAGTTCTCCCTCCCTGTTCCTCATAGAACTGTGATAAAACTGATTCACTTGCTGTTCCTAAGACTATTTCGCAACAAGTTCAAAGCGCGGTCACCTGCTTGTCCTTTTGACTGGCCCTGTGATTTGCCCAAAGTCTTCCTAGAGTCCTCGCGACCCTGTCACTCTTATTTCTTTTATAAAGTTCAACCAAGCGTTACTTTATCACATACCTGGAAAGAAACATGATCTTCGAGGTTTTCGTTTTACCTCTAGGTTTTTTACGATCATACTTTTCCAAAAGGAATTTTTTCGCCCAGTCTACGAAATTTTCTTCGACGGATCATATCGCCCTTTGGAATTTATGTATCTCGGATAACGTACGAATTTGTTTGATGTCTCCTTGTTATTAATCGGACGAACGCTGCCTCTAATGGGCCGTTGGAACGCTGGACAAACATTCATTTAGGATGTACGGAGGACTAGCAGAGTTGTGTCAAATCAATAACCCGCCGCGGAGAACTGCTTGGCGTCGGCCTGTCCAAAATGTGTGCGTCCGATTGAATTCACTTCACTAGACTCTTTCCCGAAGGAAGCAAGCAACCAGCTTGCTTGTCTGTGTAGAAAGTAGTGAGAACTTACTTTTCACGTTTGTCACATATTACGGGCAAATCATCGAAGACTCCTTGTTCTTTCTCTTTGTCCGCACTTCTTAGTTGTGACTACGTCTTAATTAAATCTTTAATAAAGTGTGCTTTCGAAATGTTTCGAACTGATGCTTATTTTGACCAAACAAGACTTAATTTATCTGTTGAATACATTCCCTTCCATTTTCATCACATGTTTTGTTTTTCTGGTTTTGTTGTCGAAGGACTTAACAAAGATCGTGATGTCCAACCGTGTGTTTGCACGAGTAAACTCAGATTCTAACATGCTTCAGGACTTCCGGCGATTGGAAGAGACGGTGTCCCCATGCTCGCTACTTTGTAATTTCAATCAACATTCATTACCTGAGCTTCTGCGTTTGGGCTTATTTTTTGATTCGTATTCTCGAACGCTCTGATGAACCTTTTCGTCGTTTAGTTGCCAGATAATGGTAACACTGACTTCTTGAAAGCCTTACATTGAATAATTCGGTGCTTTCAGGACGGGAAGTTTGAAACTCATCGTGGCGTCTACGGAGCTCCGACTTTTCCTCCTAATTGGCCGATGCCCCCAGGAGTGATCGCGGGTCCTGCCATCAACTACAACCAGCAGTCCTCGGCTGGACAGAACCCGTCTACCGGAGGCAATTCCCTGGCTTTCAGCAATAGGGCTCCTGGCTCTATTGGAAGTCTACCCTTAAGACAGTCTCCTCAACAAATGATTGTCGACAACCCCGCTAAGCAAGTGAACATGAACGGATCAATGTCTCGACAGCGAATTAGTCATCGAGAGGGCTCGTCTCAGCCTACTCAAATGCATGACGCACTGATGCCCATGCAAAAGTCCGTTATCGATGACGATCCTGTTCAGATGGATCATTCGATCCGAGACCCGACGGAGATGCCGCTCCATAAATTGACTATTGATCTCATCAAAACCTACAAGGGAATCAACGAGAAGTACTACAATCGGAAGCAACTCCGGAGGAAACATCAGGAGGCTCCTGTTACCGGTGCTTCTGCTCCGAAGACGAATGTTCCTCCGAGTCATCTACCAGTCCAGCCTCAGAATTCACAACCCCTGCATTTCGACCGGAGAATCTCGAAAAATGGTCCACTGCCTCACCCTCAACAACAACCCCAACCTTCCACTGTCGCTCAGTCCATGAACCTCTCACAGGTAGCTATAATTTCATATATGCATTTCATCGTGTTTGTAATTTTGTAGACCGACCCGTTCGGAGGCATGCAGCCAGCTCATCATTCAGTCATTGGACAGATTCAGCATGGAGCTCCGATGCTTATGCAGCAGACCATTCAAAATCATCACAACAAGCATTGGCAACCTCCCAATAAATATAAGAACTCGGCTCCCGCCACGAAACCCCGACCGGAGCCAGTACCTCAGCCTGTGGTTCCTCCACAAGCGGATATTGATGCCGCTAATTACGATGACGAGAACCACGATTACATCATTCGTCCCGGGGAGTTGTTCTACTATCGCTACAAGATCGAGCACACTATCGGGAAAGGGTCCTTTGGACAGGTGGCCAGGGCTTACGACACTGTCGAAGAAGAACCCGTTGCCATCAAAATTATCAAGAACAAACGGGCTTTCTACGATCAGGCTCTCATCGAAATTCATCTCCTGGAATTAATGAATAATCATTCGTCCGAATCTCGCAACTGTGTTGGTGAGTTCTTTCTGACATCTCTTTAAGCATTGAGTGAGATCCTGGTTTCAGTGAAACTAAAAACCCATTTCACTTGGAAAAACCATTTGTGCCTTGTATTCGAGTTGCTTTCCTACAATTTGTACGACCTCCTCCGCAATACCAACTTCCGAGGTGTTTCTCTTCATCTGACTCGCAAATTCGGTCAACAGCTTTCAAATACACTTCATTTCCTTTCAAGACCGGAATTGCAAATTATCCATTGCGACTTGAAACCCGAGAACGTGTTACTCTGTTATCCTAAACGATCAGCCATCAAAATAATTGATTTCGGCTCCTCCTGTCAGTACGGCAACCGCATCTATCAGTATATTCAGTCCAGATTCTACCGTTCTCCTGAGATTCTACTCGGGATTACTTATGGACTAGCTATCGACATGTGGTCTCTGGGTGAGTTGAGTCGACCGTTGGTTGTATAATGATTGTTTGTTTAGGTTGTATACTCGTTGAGATGCACACAGGAGAACCGTTGTTCCCTGGCAACTCTGAATTTGACCAAATGATGAAGATAGTTGAAGTTCTTGGAATGCCCCCGAGATACCTTCTTGATTCTGCACCGAAAACAAAGAAGTTCTTCGAGAAAGACGACGGTTTGTTTTACGACGTGTTCTGAGAGTAATGTCCTGTTTCAGCTGGAGAATATCATTGTAAACGTCTGAGAGAAATGAAGATCTACAAGCAACCAGGCACTAGATCGCTTTACGACATAATTGGAGTGAATGCCGGAGGTCCTCAGGGTCGGAGGATGGGTGAATCCGGACATAGCCCGGAAGACTATTCGATCTTCGTCGATTTGATCACGAAGATGCTACACTATGACCCCACCCATCGAGTCACTCCGGGGAGTGCCATCGACCATGCTTTCTTAGCCCGACAGTCGAACGACGAGTCTCAAAGGGTTCCACAGAACTCCAGCAACGTTCAAGGGAACGGACAACCTGGCCCTTGGAGTGGACGGAGAGACACCTCACAGCGACCCTCATCCCCCAATGTCATAAAAGTAAGTTTGTTGTATGACCGGAAACTGGTATAGAGTATTTGTTTCAGGGCAGTGCTCGCCAACATGTGACTGGCCAAGGTGACGAGGCACCCATGCATGTTGAGTACAGGGGAGACGGGAACCCCGTGGCCAACGCTGTTCTGGGTCCTCTCGACCCAAGCCAACACGCTCCTTCTCAACAAATCCAGGCCATGACAGGCTCCCAGAGCCACTCCAACAACGCCAGTGGTAATGTCGCAAATGCTGAGAACGAAAACGACCTAATGTTAGTTTTCAAATCGTTGTTAGCGAATATCAGTGTGAATTAGTCCCTGGACACTCAGCTTTTCCCAAAAACTCTTTAACTATCTGTTTTCAGCTAAGAATTCCTGTACAGAAGAACCGTCAGCTCTGTCCTGATCCCACATCCATTTTTTCTCGGACATCCTGACTGCATTGATGTCGTTGCTTTCTCCTTATCTGCAGAATACGGGCTAGCTTTAACAAGAAACGGAATACTGTCTCCTATTTCGAAGTGTCCTTATTATTTTTGTAATTGCTCAATTTCTTGCTGGTTGCTTTTGAAAAGTATATAAAAGTCGAGAAAACAACTCTGTTTCCACATCGAATGTTTCAAAAAACAACCTCGGTCGCTTCCAGTGATGTCAACTTTGAGTAGTTGTCGTAAAAACTCAAGTAGGGAACCGGACGGTGAGTAAAATCAGCTGTGATCAGTGTTTGAAAACAGTGAACTTTTACTGTCATTAGGATAGGAAACTGCATAACATACGATTTTTATCAAACCTGAATTGAACGTTTGAAGAAACAATAAATTCGGTTTGTTTTGGCAATAAAGAAGAGACCATCTGTTTATTGTTCCTCTCGACTGTAGATTTAGAAACAATAATAGTTTCCTCTCCGCCTTGAGGCTTGTCTGACTGTTTGCGTCGATTCCAATAGTAGGAACCAACAACTAAGCTACGTGAATCCGGTTTCTGGCTTTCACTTTGCAGCTCACCTCCGACCTTGTCTGAGTCAAAAGCAACCAGTTTATCCTGAGGCAACGTTCGAAATGTGGAACCAATTTAGTATTACTCTTCTTATTTTTATTATCCTTGTCGATGGAGTGCAAGGGATGCCAAGGAAAGGAAAACCTGTCGATGAATTTGTCAACGACTTGATTCATCGGAACTCCCTGATGGTATTTTCCAAGACATACTGTCCTTACAGCAAGAGAGCCAAGAAACTGTTGTTCGAAAAATACAAAATCTACCCAAAGCATGTTCTGGAGCTTGACGAGAGAGAGGACATGGATGAAATTCAGGTGAGTAAGAGCTCCTCTCCTTCTGAGTTAATTTCAACATACAGGATTACCTAGCTAAACTTAGCGGAATACACACTGTGCCACAAGTCTTCATCAACGGACAATTCATCGGAGGAGCCACAGATCTAGAGAAGCTCGACAAAGAAGGAGCTCTAGTTAGGATCCTGCGAAGAGGAAAAGTGTTATAAATTACTTTAATCCTATGAACTTTCATTGTTACCAGAAAACGAACCGTGAGGTCCTAGTTCACATCACATTTACAAACACAGATTCTGTTACCCAATGAAGAAAGTATAAATTACAAATCTCGATTTTCGAAGCACAGGAAAAATCTGGATTAGGATTTCGTGTAGCTATCAGATTGAAGCTTTGAAAGAAATCAGGAACCCAGAATACTCGGACAGGTTGTGTCGATGTCCAATCATAAGGACTAAACGACTGGAGAAGTCGGGAGAAACTTCTCAATGTAGTCCCCGATCCGCTTCCGCCACGTCTGCATCTCCTCAGAGTCCTGAATGTTGTACTTGACGCAGAACGGATCGTGAATGAGCTCGGAAAACGTTGGTCGGATGGTCGTGTCCTTGATTAAACTGTAAAAACAGCATTGGTTCTTCCCTCAGCTCTTTAGGAACTTACCATCGGTTAACAAAATTGACCAGTTCTACGGAGTAATCACCGGTCTTTAGGAACGGCGGATCTCCGTGGACAACTGCCTGCAGCTGATCAAAGACGGAATTCCAATTCGAATACGGGAAGTGTCCGATGCAAATCTCGACGAGTGAAATACCCAAGCTCCAAACGTCTGATCGGATACCATACTTTCTCTCGCTCAACCGCTCTGGAGCCATATATATCTGACATCCTACATCCTGTGTTCGAGCGATGGAATCTACCAAATACCCAGATATACCAAAGTCACACAGCTTCACGAATCCCTGCGTATTCAGGAGAATATTGGAGGGCTTCACGTCTGAAAACTATCGTTAGAACAGTCCGTCATGTAATAGCAAACCTCGATGGATAATTTTGTGGATTTCTTTCAAATAATTTAAAGCCCTCACAACTGATGCTGTGATGAATCCAATGACGTGTTCGGGGAGCTTTTCCTGCTGATTAAAGACTTGGCGGTAGAACTTGTCCAACGAACAATCCATTAACTCCATTGCGATCCAGCAGTCTCCCTGTAATTTCTCGTTTATCGGTTTCCAACCTTAAGTCTCTTACATCTTGGAAGATTGCCCCATAAAACCGGACTACGTCTTCACAATTTTGGGTGTCGATGATAATCTTGAGTTCTCGCAGCATTTTCTCTCTCTCTAGTCTGTCGATTTCATGGGCTCTTACTCTCTGAAATTGGAATATCCGGTATAAGTCAGTCTGAAGTCCCTATCATACCTTAACTGCCATTACTTTGCGAGTAGCGTCATGTTCCATCCGACTGCAAGTTCCATAAGTTCCTGTCCCAATTATCCCTGAATACTTCTATATAAATACTTTATAAATCCAAGTTAGTACCTCGATCAATCAGATTTGCAGCAGTAAATTGATAAATCTGACCATCCGGAAACGACAGTCTCCCAGGGTTGGGAGTAATAGCTGTCCTGTAATACAAATATAATCGGATCCTAGCAAATGTAGCATATCAACTCACAGATCATCATTCTGCGCAGGAACTTGTCGAAAGTCGAGAGTGAGGTTGAAGCGTTCCCCCATCGAGAATTTTAGAAATCCCAGGAAGTCAGCTGTCGACGGTCCGAATGAACCCCCAGAATCTGAAATGTGCCCATTATATATCGACAATGGCATGTATTTCGAAAACACTATGTCGAAATCTCTTGGCACGGGCAAGCATAAAGTTCGCTATTAATAGAAGTGGGGGAAGTGTTGTGAAATCTAGTAGTTGGTTATTAATATTTTGGGAAAGTAGAATCGATTTTACTCATACTGGAGTCTGGGGGAATAGCCTTGCCATGTCCCTGTATTTCTGAAACGCGCAGTCTGTCGGTAGCGCTTCCGGCGACAAGTGTGAGACGCACCCAGTAATGTTAGCTACTAGTTCACAACTTGACTCGGGATCGATCACGTAATGAACAATGGACTATGGAGCCATGCAAAATACAATTAACCAGCGAATTATTGCGCTATTTCATTCACAAAGCGACACAAATTATGACCATGTTCATGATCTATATAAAAAAGGATGCCACGAGACCTTGATGTCAGCATTGCTCGCTTTCCCGTTGAGATGAAGTCATGTCGCGATAGTGGGACTCAGCACCTAACTGTTGTCTTTATTATGGTGCAAGAACGCCAGGAACCCCTTCATTTGTTTTTCAGACACAAATTCGGATAGTTTTAATAGTATCAGAAACAATTCAGAGGTGAAAACATGAAAATCATTTGGAAGTTTTTTAACTCTTCCTATAATCCTCCTATCTATTGTCGTAAGCAAATCATGCTTGGTCGTAATCATTCATTTACCTGAGAGGCTTGTCCTTCAGACCTAACACTTTTCAATGATGGAATGAGAAAAACATGAGATAAAAGATCCAACACAAGAAAATTCCTCATAGTAAGAAAGGATCAAAATTCAGAAAAATCAAAAATTTGGTATTCGAGATACTATCCTTTGTAGTCCAGGAAATCCCCATAGTATCCGAAAATTCAGGAATATAAATTTCCCGAACACTATCCTTTTCTCTCTCCTTCATATTTTGCAGAATCTAAATAGTGCCCAGTAGTATATAAATGGGAGCTTTACGACAGACCTCCCTCCCTACTCGCACTGGCTTCTATTTCTTTGATCATGCCGAACCAGTCATTGGTCACGACAAACTCTTGATTAAATTTTTCCAACTTTAAAAAAAAACTAAAAATAACAATAAATTTTAAACAAATATCCCAAAGAATTACCTCATTCTGAAAAGTCACTATTTAAGTTCTACCTCTTAACAGTTTTCCTTATTTCTAGTTTGTTTTTAAAGTTGGAAGAACTTCAGAGCCATTCTCTGTAACTGACTTTTTTTTGGCACAGAGACAAAAGTATCCCTAGCTACATATAAAAATGATCTACAACAGGGTAACAGGACCCGTAGATTCCGAATCCGAGGTCAGAATCAGGGATTGGGCGTCGGATTAATGAAATCTGGGATATCGGATCTTCAAAATCCGAGCCCTCTTTCTCTGTTATATGAAGGCCAATCGACCTAATTCTTTTTTTGATTAATGTCTACTCCTTGAGGGCTCCAACTTCCCTTTATACATTAACTTTTGAAATCATGTCCTGAGGGCACATCTAAAATCAGCATATCTTTAAGGTTGCTTCTGACTATCTAGATATCCCGTGTCTAGCTCGGAGTTTATACGTATTGATGACCCTTAGGGTCCCTTATAAACTACAACAGGGCAAGAGATCAAAATCGTGTCGCATCGAGAGTTACATCCAAAAAACGAAATAATTACTCTTTATTAAGAAATGAATAAATTACAATTAATTTCACAGTAAACGAACTAGTCATCGAAATTCACTTCCGAAGGTATGGGGAGATAGATCTCGTCGAGAGGAATCCGATGGTCGGGGTCCGGGGTCTCTAGCTCATCGGGGCGTTGAGAAATCTACAAAAAACGAATTTGTTACTCTTTATTAAGAAATGAATAAATTACAATTAATTTCACAGTAAACGAACTAGTCATCGAAATTCACTTCCGAAGGTATGGGGAGATAGATCTCATCGAGAGGAATCCGATGGTCGGGGTCCGGGG
>VOSG01000133.1:0-79132 GCA_009761265.1 Halicephalobus sp. NKZ332
GACAGACAATTCAAAAAAATTGCGAAATTTTTCAGCAGAATTCAGGTTTACGACAAATAAAATAAATCTTACTGTTTTGATGTTACAAAAAACAATTTAATTCTTAGTTCTCAATCCCGATTGGAAAATTCCCGAGACAATTTTATCGAAAGTACTTGTAGCAATACAAATTGTCATTATGCGTGTGTTTGGCGTTCTGTTCCAATCGTGAAACTTCACTCCGTTTATCTCAATTTCGCTTATTCGTCATCGTTTTCTTTCATTCTCACTTTTATTAATTCTCACTTTTCTGTTTCACTCTATCTTCGAAAATGGCCGATGATCTGGAGCCAACATTGAAGAATGTCATTGAGCAGAATTCTCTGAAATGGATCTTCGTTGGAGGAAAAGGAGGAGTAGGAAAAACAACTTGTAGGTAGGTACTTTTTTTAAATTTCTAATTTTCTTATATATGAATTTCAGTTGTTCCTTGGCAATTCAGTTAGCAAAGGTCAGAAGTCGTGTACTTATCATCTCTACAGATCCCGCTCACAATATTTCAGACGCCTTCAATCAGAAGTTCACGAAGGAGCCCACCGTCGTCAATGGATTCCAGAACCTTTTCGCGATGGAGGTGGAAAGCCAGATGGCGAGTGACGGATTGAAAGACATAGATCCGAATTCTGACGGTTCGTTTATTTATCCACTGATTTACACTCTTTTCGCTTTCAGATGTGATGTCAGTCGGAAAAGCCATGTTATCTCAAGTTGCCGGAGGATTGCCCGGGATCGACGAGGCGGCTAGCTTCGCTCACATGATAAAGTTGGTCCAATCCATGGACTTCGACGTCATTGTCTTCGATACCGCTCCTACTGGACACACTCTCCGTCTTTTACAGTTCCCCGACACTTTGGAAAACACTCTTGGGAAAGTTTTGTCAATGGAGTCCAGTGTCATGCCGATGATAAAGCAGATGGGAAGCATTATCGGGATGAATGCTAACATCGACGAAACAACGGCGAAGTTGAGGGAAACTCTGGATATCGTGAGGCAAATCAACAAGCAATTCAAGGATCCTGAAATAACGACCTTCGTCTGTGTCTGTATCGCCGAGTTCCTGTCCATGTACGAGACCGAGAGACTCATCCAAGCCCTCCTCAAGCAGGTTGGATTTTGTATCACATTGTCGGAAAAGTAACATAGGATGTCAACTTTAATCTGATTGTTGGAATCCGAAGTTGCTTTTTTGACAACTGAATACTTTTGGATTTCTATAATTTCGTCACATTTAGAATATCGACACGAGAAACATCATCGTAAACCAATTACTTTATCCGGACAAAACCTCTGAAGGATCAATTGGCTGTAAAAAGTGCAATGCTCGCTTTAAAATCCAGAGCAAATATGTCTCTCAAATCGACGATCTCTACGAGGGAGATTTTCACATTGTGAAACTCCCTCTTTTGGAGACAGAAGTGAGAGGAACGGAGATGCTGAAACAATTCAGCGAAAGACTGCTAAAAATGCCTGAAAATTCTTGAAATTTCCGTTTGTTTTTGCTAACTTATCTATGAAAAATAAGATTTTGGAGATTTAATCTGCACAAGGACATAGATCATTACCCGGGTGTTGAATTCGAAGTTGCTTACGTGGAGATAAATCTAGGAGATAATGCTTAGATCTCATAAAGTATCATGAAAATCTCGGTTTTTTTGCATTTATCTGATCGTTAATTGGGATACATGCTTTATCCTAGAATCTGGATCTCACTTTTGCTGGATTTCCCTGGAACAAACATAAGCCGGATTTGGAAATCTTTTGGATATAAAAGGGTTCCAGCGAACTTAATTTCGTCGGTGTTTGTTTTTCTGCAGCATATAGGATCCAACTCGGTTCCATTGTAGGGAAACTAAAGAGGGTCGTGTTCTAAATTTTGTTTTTTTAATAACTCGGATCAAAAATCGTTTTGTATAGATCTATACAGCTCTGGTTCTATCGACCATATGGGTGACATTAATCCGTGTAATTAAAAGTTTTTGTTTTTTTAAAGAAGAACAAAATTCTTGTTGACATTAATTTCTTTTCGTAACGAGATAAGGTTATTTGATAGCTTCGTATTAATTCATGTTTTTTTTCCTATCGAGATATGAATCAGTTTTGATTTTTTTTCACTCCAAATTCAGCCGACTTTAAATTTCGTGTAATGAGATACAGATCAGCCATATTTCTTCGTCCCAAGACACAAACCAATAGAAAGCTTTCCTGTTGAGACATGATCCGTTCTGAAATCTTTTGTACTGAGCTGCGGATTAGCAAACACTTTTCTTGCTCGGAAGTGACTTGTGGACTGTTTTCGGAAAAGCTGATTTCCTTGTATGAGAATTCCAGACGTGAAATTTGTCAAATTTGATTTGAAAAAATCCTTTTACGAATCAGTTTTTCCTCTTCAGATTCTGATAGTTCTGGTTTCTGAGGTTTCGAAAATAATAAATTTCCAAAATAAGTCGAAATACTACACTGTAAGACAATTTAAAATGATGACTTTTTTATTTTGAAAAAAATCGGATTTATTTTTTTTCTCAGTACAACGTGCGATTTTTGTTCCTTTTCTAAAGTATTGAGACGAAATAAAAATAAGCAAATGCAAGAAATACTTCCGCTTATTCTTACAGTTCTAGATAGGCGAATTTTCCTACTGTTGTAGAGATTCAAATTTTTAACATCAAAGATGATAAGGTTTTAAAAAACATACAAAGTCTATTTTTAAGTTTTTTGTACTTTTATCTTTAAATGAAAATTCAGCTTTAAATTTTTCTTTTTTATTCGAAGATTAAGATTTTCTCGAATTTACAATTATCAGATGAGAAAAATTAATTTGTTGGAATTTACAATTATCAGATACGACAAATTAATTTTTTATAACTCCTAAATCCCTTATTTTATTCAAAGATTTGAATTTCTGGGATTTAATTATCAGATGGAAAACTGAGCATATTTCTTTTAGATTTTTAATTTTTAGAATCCATAGTTATCGGGTGATGCAATCGAGATTCCTTAAATTTTCTTCTTTTAATTTAAATTTTCAAAGCCGTAGTTATCAAGTAAGAGAATCAAGGTCTCTTGATTTTGCATTTTTCTTCTTCTCATTTACCTTAATTTTCTGAATTTAAAATTATAAAAAATGTCCCTCTAATAATTTTATTTAAAATGTTGATTGTTTTCTTTCGGATTTTCCCATGTGATGGTCGAAATTTCTAGAAGACATAGTTATCAGATTTGAAGATCGAAGGGACATTTCCCGAACTTGTTTTCCTCTGTTTTGTAGAAAATGAATCTTGTTAGAAGCCGTAGTTATCAAAGAAGAAGATCAAAGGAACGTGTTCTATCTGAGTGTTTATCCTTCATATAAATATCTGAATTCTTCGATACAGTTATTAAATAAGGAACTTCAGAAAATGTTCTAATTTTTGTCGAAAAATTATTTACATTCGAAGATGGTTTTTTAGTAGTATATTTATTGGATGAAAAACCAAAGTAGTTTGTTCTTTAAAACCTTTTCTATTTTAAGTATCTAGATATCTAACTGAGAAACTTTGAAAAAGTGTGCTCTGATCCTTAAGTAAGAAGTATTCAAGTTTTTTAGACATATAGTCATAAAGAAAAAGATTAAAGGAACGTGTTCCTTCCAAAAGCTTCCATTTTTGCAAAAAAAATTGAGATTTTCGAAAACAAACTTTTAAATAAGAAACATGTTCTAATTTTTTTAATTGTGCTTATCAAGACAGGATGAAATAAACTTGATCTTCTTACATAAGGATAAAACTTGAATGCTTTTTTCAAGAAATCTAAACTTGTTTTTCTTTCACTTTTTATAAGAATTTAATTTTTTTTTTTGAAAACTGTGCTTATCAAGAGAGGATAAAAGGAATCTGTTCGCTCCGAACTTCTCCCCTTTTAGCTGCGAATCACGACACTGGCAGATTTCTCCGACAAAAACTGACATATATTCATCCGGTTTGGAGGGGAAAACGTTTTTCTTCTTTTTGAAACCTGAAAACTTTACTTAATGAAATTAGTGACATTAATGACATTTTCTGTTTCATCCGGAATCTCATTTGTCTGTTTCCTTTTTTTAATGGCATAACTGTCGAAGGTCTGAAAAAAGATGCTTATCGAAGCGTCCTTGATTTTCCCCAGATCTGGTCCTCCTTCTTACTGGTGAAAAAGTTCTGGTACTTTTTTCTTCTTTTTGTTGATGAGAAAACAGTTTCAGTATTTTTTCTCTTTGATAGCGAAAGTAGTTTCTAATTTTTTACTTTTAGTTCAATGAAGAGAAAAATTCTGATACCTCATCCTTGGTTCGATGGAGAAAAAAATTTCAATTATGATCTTTAGTTCGATGAAGAAAAAATCCTGATACCTTATCTTCGGATTGTTGACGAAGAAAAATACGAATTTTTTATTTTTGTTTTGTTTACGAAAAAAAAATCTGATATTTCATCTTTGATTTGTTAACGAATAATATTTTACTGCCTCATTTTTGTTTTTGACAAGATTCTGAACTAGTTTTTCTTTTTCAGGTGACTTCTTTTGAGGAAAAATGCAAATCTGGTACATGGAGCCATATCCTTTTGGAGATAAAAGGATGCCCCATCATGTCTTCCCTCCCAAGACCCTTTCTCCTGACCAACTGCAACAAATTTCTGGAGTTATCAGTTACAAAGTAAGTTTTCTTTTTCGAAGAGATGATTACTGAAAATAATAAAGCATAATAGAGATTAAAAAGCTTTTCGGGATCTGGAACTCGTTTAAAGAAATGATGTATTTGATAGCTTCAATTTCAATCATAGATTAAAGAGTAAGGTTCTATTTTCGGGGTGTAATAGAATCGCTGCATAACTCCTAAAAGTCATCACGATGGAAGGTAAAGATAAAAAATTCCTTCGAAACCTGGAACCTTCTAATAAGATGTTTGTACTACAAACTCTAATTCTTCGAATTATTGGCTCAATTTCGTGACTATTGTTTCAACAGAATTGATATTCTCGCTCTAAATCAGGTCTGACCCAGATTGATTACTTTTGGCACTATTGAAAAAACTCTTTGGTTTATTTAAATTTATTCTTTAATTTTTAAAATTTATTTTGATTTTAAGAAATTTCGAATTTAATTATTTTATTTTTCAGGTTGATTTGGAAGACACAAATGCCATGAAAAAGAGAATCTCGAGACTCCGTAACGAGAGAAATCAAGTGACCACGGATATCTTGAACCTCGATGAAAACGTCAAGGAATTGGAATCAAAACTCGATGATTTATATGAGCCTGTCGAAAAAGACGTTGAACAAATTTTCCTCGTCCTTGATGGAGGTCTCTACTACGATGTCGAAAGCGAGGAAGATGTCTGGATCAGAATCCACATGGAGAAAGGAGACCTGATCATAATCCCGAAAGGAAGACCCCATCGCTGCACTACAACCCCTAAAAACTTTGTCAAACTCCAGCGTTTCGGATTCAGAAGCGAACCTAACCGTGGATGATTTTCAGAAAACCAAATTCACCGGAATATAATTTTATTTTTTACATTCTTTGGTATTTTAAAAAATGGACTTGTTTCATTCGGACGGTTTATAAAAACTTTAGAAAAGGGATAATTGTATATGAAGAGAGTTTGTTTCCGGAAATTTGTTTAAAAAATAAAAAAATAGACGGTTCCATACTACAAATATTGTCAGAAGTTCGTGAAAAAGAAAAAGTGAATAATTTTGTGTCACAAAAATTCTGATCCTAGTTCGTTCTGTTTTGTGTTTTTTAATCTTTCCGATTTTCCCTGAAGCTTTTCAATAGAAATATATTCATTCTGAAATCTCCCCTTGTTTAGGAAAACAGATTTTTATTTTAAACTGTTTTAAGTTTAAATTTTTATTTTGAATATTAATTGTGGTGAATTTAATTTTGAATTTTAAAATTTAAGAGGTAAGGTTTTTATTGAAATATATATCATAGTGAATCAGAAACTTTCCCGTATTCATGAAACCTGATTTTGATTACTGAGCTTTTTAATTGATGATTTAGGAGTTGTCAAATTATACAAATCCGTCTATTTACGAGACTTGGGTGTTTGTTTTTGAGATTTTTGATTTCGTTGGTTTCTTCATCGATGACTTCCAAATAAACTATTGTGTCATCGATTTAGTAATTCGTCAGATTCAGTCTCGCAGTTTTGCATTTTTGATCTTTTAATTCTTTTGTTCATAATTCAACATGGTCATAGTGAGTCATGGATTCAATAGTTCATGAAATTTTATATTTTTATTTCTATATTTTTAAAAAGTTCTTCGGCTCTGTGAAACTTTAAAAAATAAAAAAATAAATATGTAAACGGCAGATGTTTTTTTTGTAGAATTCGTAGAAGAGGTGTCATGGACTGTATATTTTTTTTGTACACATGTTGTGTCAGTTTAATGTAGAAATGTTAACCTAATAAATCGAATTCTCCCAAGAAAAGTTCGATCAAATCTCATGACGTACTATGTACCGAACTGTTCTGAGTCAGAACACGTCCAGTGCACATAGTATGTCAGATTGCGTGTACGTGTTAATGAATTTATTGAATTTTTCCAATTTAGGAAAATGGAGACTCCGAAAGAGTTCCAAACTGACTGGAGATCAATATGGATAGCGAATATTGTGGCTTTCATAGGATCGGTTCAATCCAGCTCTCTCGTCCCCAGTGTCTGGCCATATTTGAAAAAAGTCGACGTGAGGACCACAGAAACCCTCTACGGCTTCGTGAGGGGTCTGTTTTCGCTCGCTCAGATAATCTTCTCGATTATCAGCGGATTTTTCAGCAACAAAATCGAAAATACAAAGTAAAATCTACTTTTTTTTCTATACTAATATGATCGTAATTTTAGACCATGTATGATCATCGGGAAAATTTTAATAGTAGCAGCTATTTTTTTCTATTGTCTCATTGGAGTTTATCCTTCCCAATATATTTATAATTTCGTTCTTTTCGAGATTTTTTTCGGAATAGCCTCGGGCACTGCCAGCGTCTACCGTACCCATGTGGCAATGGCGAGTACTGAGGACGACAGAACTAGGGCCTATGGCTCCACTCAATTGTGTACTGCCATCGGGATCGTCGTGGGACCTGGTAAGTTTCTTCTTGAACTACTGTAACCAAAGAAGTTCAACATTCTCACTCATCGTAACTTATTGCGTTTCAGCTATTCAGTTAGCCTTCACAAGAATTGCTTATCCAGGATTCGAGTTATTCGGAGGAATCTATTTGAATCTTTACACAGCTCCAGCCTTAATGGCTGGAGGGATTTCTATAATCGGGATTCTTCTCATGATTTTTCTCTTCAACGGGAAAATGAGAGTCCAGAATTCCGGAAGAAGAGTCCGTCCCAGCGAAGCCAAAAAAGAAGTTTCCTCTGATTTCGACGAAAACAAAAATCAGATTCCTTTGAAAGAAATTAATCTCAATCGAGAGGATTCTTATTTGAATCTTCAAAAGGAATCTGACACCGAAGAAAACTCCGAAAAAGAGGTCCCATACAACATGATTGCGATATTGGTGTTGATCTTCACGAAAGTAGTTGGAGAACTCGTGATGTTGAATCTTTCCACCATAATTCCACCATATATAATGACGGCTTTCCAATGGTCCAGCGAAGAAGCCGTGAAAATGCAGTCTGTCCTCATGGGTTGTGTCGGTTCTTTAATCATTCTTTTTTCTTCTGCTTTTGTTTTTTTGAAACTTGGTACAAAGTAAGCTTTTCTTAATCTCTAATTTCTAATTTCTTTTTCTAGGATCTCAGAAAGATTTTCGATTTGTGTAGGAATCACAACCTTTCTGATCTTCCATCTCATCACTTATCCTTGGGAATTTTACGGAGGAAAAATCTCCTATCTCCACGAAAAAGGACACCCGCCTCCGCTGAACCTCTGTAAGTTAAAAACATCAATATTCTCTCAATTCATTACGGTAATTCCAGCAATGGCTTTGACAGACAACGCTCTCCAACAACTGATTTCTGATTCGCTTTACCCCAATTCGACGATAGAAATAGTTGGCTGTAATCTACAGTATACCTGGTGCGAAAATACTCCTCAAATCGATTTCCCTATTTTCGCCGTCTGTTCGATAATCAGCATGGGATTAGGATTCCCGCTCCTGACCATCAACCTCGACGTCCTCTACTCCAAAGTCTTGGGTCCGATCAAGCAGGGGACTCTCCAAGGGGTCTTCATCGGAACTGCTCAGATCATGAACATCATCGGTCCCATGATATTCTCCAAGCTCTACACCGCTTACGGGCCGAAAATCCTCTGGTTAATCGAAATCACCGTCTGCATAGCGGATTTACTTTTGCTGTTAATTTTCTACCGTAAACTGGTCTCCTGGGATGGACGGAAGTCAAATTCCAAAAAACCGAAGACGGGTATTCACCTAAAAACAAAAAGTTAATTCTTGCCACGAAAATTCTGGAAATTACAACAAGTTCACTTGCATCTAAGAGGAAGTAGAATTTAATATCGAGACTAACCCCAAAAACCTAATGAATTTATCACAATGAAATTCTCCGAACATTACAATAACTCACTTATACGTAGAAGTGAGTGAATCTAACTTCCTGACTAACCCAAAACTAATGTATTTCTCATCACGAAATTCCCTGAAAATTACACCCAATCTACTTATTTCTGGATGCGAGTGGAATTTCACTCCAAGACGGATTGACCAACAGTTGTTGTTGTAAATGTTCCATGTATGTTTACTTTGTCATGCTACTAGAGACGTGTATTATTATTGAATAAACTTATTATGAGAGAGTGTCGTGCTAGACTAGTTCTGCGAAAAACCACGTCATGAATTTACGAAATCTCTAAATTTAAATCTTATCTTGATTTCTGAACTTGTTTTTCGTAACAAGTGTATATTTCCGAACTTGTATTTTAAATTTCTCCACTGTTAAATTTAGACTTCTTTATAATAAGTATCTCCATTTCTTTAATAAGTAAATTCTCGAGTAATTAAACAATAACAATAATCCGTATATTTCAAGTCCAAAAATAAGCTGGACCATTGTGATAATTTTTTTCAGTAATAAGTAGGAATAATTTGTACAAATTAGGAGTTATACATAGCTGACGTCACTTCCCGTGGAGAAAATCAGCCCAAGGCCATTGAGACAAAGCTGTTCTCTCTCCGGCAAACTCGACGGTTGAGCATTCTTGGGACCCGGCGGGGGTCTGTCTCCTCTAGTCGGGGTTCTGGGATGATGTTGGGGACTAGAATCCGTCGAAGTCACAAGATACTGATCCTAAAGACTCTCCATATATATTTTCCATGTATAATGTCCTCACCTTTTTCATATCTATCGTAACTTCCCCTGATTTCAATACTTGGGGGTTCGTCGAATTACTTTCTTTTTGTTTTTCTTCATATTCCTTGGTCCTGCTATCCATCGAGTGTTGCTGAGGAAGGAAAATTTTCCTTGTATTTTGTGGAGAAACTAGTATCGAAGTCGTAAAACTTCTTGGCTTAACAATTACATCGTTATCTTTGTTTTTGTGGAATTGTTGTTGAAGAGTCGATATATTCATTGGTGAATTTCCAACCGATACTGTTCTTGTTGCAGGAGAATAATTTCTTTGATATGAACCAAAATCTGATTGCAAATCATCTACTGCTAAAAATTAAAAGTTCATATATATTTTTAACTTATCCATATATATTTAAAGAACTTACAACTTTCAAAGTTCTTTGTATTATTGTTGGTATTTCTCAGAAGATCCGGAGTCGGTGGTTGTTGGGAAACATTCGAACTTGAACAACCTGTTTGTTCGATTTCATCTTCCCCATCATAGTCGTCTTCCAGATCATCCTCATCTCCTTCAAGTCCAATATCTTCTGGAGCTAAAAGATAAAGATAAAAAAATAAAATTTCCCGAAATCAATCTTACCATAATCAATTTGATCACTTTCAACCTGTTCCGGTTCTTTCAAACCAGAATATTTTTCGAAGAATCCTTTCCACTCGTCTTTTCCATCGACATCAAAAATCTCAAATGCATATTCAATAATAAATTCAATAACCTTCGACTGTTGATGAGCATCATTTATAAAAGATCCCGAATGTCCTCCAGTCGCTGAAATCGGAGTCGAGGCTAGAGGAATATGTATGGGGGCCCATATCAACGAAGGTGCTATCACAGCAGAAAGGTTACTTGCTGGCATAAGGTTTGAATTTTTAAACCAAGTTACTCTCTTCAAATGAAGCATCAAGAATTTCAGTGTTTCGTAATTTTGTTCCGGAAGTTTCGTTACAAACAAGTCTTGGAGTCTCGTGATAATCATCGACTGATCCATATTACAGTCAAATCCTAGGAATTCATGGTATAAATCATATCCAAGAAGAGGTTCCGGAAGTTTTCTAAAGTAAAGTTTGATCACAGAAGCCACATTCATCGGATGAACGTCATCCAGAGAAATTTCGCTTTTTCCGTCCGATTGTTCAAACATTTGGCAAATCTGTTCCACTTTCGATTTTACTCCGCAAGTTCGGTAAATTCCCTAAAATATTTACAAGTTAATAAACGAGAAATATTTTCGTGGTAGGATTTCTACTTCTAAAAAATAAACTTGGCATTAATTCTCATTTTGCCAAAAATACATTTTCATGGTGAGATCTTATTTCCAACCAAATAAATTTAAAAAACTCACTCTTGCTTTCATTCCTCGTTTCTGGATTTCGTCGATGCATTTCTCAAGGATTTGTGGAACTTTTCTTTTTTGTATTTCCAGATAATTTTTAAGAGGAACTCCAAAAATGCTGACCCTCCTCACAGATTCAGCAAAAGGTTTAGCACTCGGTCCACAAATAACATTGTTACTCGGGAGACATTTTTTATGCCATGAAATTCCGCATACTGTACACTTGACAGTTTCGCTCAGCAACGAGACTCGGTCGCATTGACAGCACTTGATCACTTGTCTTGTTCTGACCAATTTATGAGATCTAAAAAAGAAATTTAAATAACTTTTTCTTGGAAAAGTACTGTTATATTTCAATCACATATTAAAATTTAACTTACTTCGTAGGCTCAGTGTATTCGACGGAACTCGACAATCCTTGGTCGAAAAGCCTTCCCATACTTCTCTTCGGTTTCCTATGTTGCTGAGTTTCCACGATCAAATCATAATGTTCCGCCTCATTCAGAGCATTTCTTCTCACTCTTCCACTCATGCTAGAATTTGTCGACGATCTGCCCCCAGTAGAAGTTGTTGCGACATGTTCATCTTCGCTCGGGGTTGCGGGACCGTTTGTTTCTTGTCTGACGAGCGAGGAACTCGAGACAGACCTGCCGGGCAGATTCTGGAGGAAGGACATGAATTCTGAGCCTGGTCTGTATTGCCTCGCGGCATCCGCGAGTTCTTGGTATCTAAATTTTTCATTATTCAAAATTAATGTACAAAATATAAAATCCTTTGATATTCAAAATTAATATGAGGATTTTTTAACATCCAAAATCAATACATAAAAGTTTTCAACATTTGAAACTAATATGAGGGTTATTTAATATTTAATGTTGGTATTTTCAAATTTTTTAAAATTAACATATGAAAACTCACTTTCCAGGCAACGGGAGCCAGAGATTCGACAAAGCTTCGGAGAATCTCGAAGCGGCAACTTGGGTTGATCGATCACAAAGAATAATCCCGGAGCAAAGTTCCTTGATGTTTTGGAGCTAAAAAAAAGTCATTATTCAAAGTCCCTCAGGAAAGGAGCAATCAACAAGTCCTTTGACGACGATGCAATTAACGAAAAAGAATCATGCGGTTCCTTGTGGGCGAAAAAAATAATTTAAAAGACTTAAAAAAATTTTTTACCAGCTTTCTTTATCACGTCAATATCAAAAATTGTCCAATTTTCTATATATATATGCATAAAGAAAGAAATCTGTGGAGGTGGAGAACATTTTGGAATCTAAAAAAAGATAAAAAAGAGAGCTCAATGGAGAAAGGAAGTGGTGGATTCAAAATGCATACGTTTTTTCGACAATTGATTTCTGGATAAACACGAGAAATAAGGACCACCTAGAGGGAACAGGAGAATGAAGGGGTATAAAGAGAGGAATAATAAGAGAGAAACCTAGGAGTAGGGGATCGGTGCAACAAGAAGAGGAATTAAAAGTAGAAGTCAGATGAAAGATAGGATACAAGGTAAGATCTAGGGTACAGGATATAAGATGTAGAGTTGGGGTCTAGAGTGTAAAGTAGGATGTAGAAGCCCAGGAGTACAAAGTGGAGCAAACCGAGGTAGACTGAGGGGAGAAAATGTAGATTCAGGGGAGGACAAAACATGACAAACAAGATAATGAGGGTATGTTGGATGAATAAAGGATCGAAGATGACAAAATGAATAAGGAATTTTCGTTTCAAAACACAACTTCAAAGCGAATTTCCAGACAAAACCAAATACGTGACATTCAGTTAAAAAACGAAAATCAAATTACTTGTTTTCATAAAGAAGAAAACCAAACTTAAAGGGCCACTGTATAGGCTGTCGAAAAATGAATAAAGCTTCTTTCGATTCGAGGTAATGGTTTTTAAAAATCTTTAGAAAGTAGAGAATGACGAAATTGTCGAACGAAGAAATTGGTTTTGCTGTGAACGACGATCGAAAGTTTATTAATCAAGTATCTATTCGAAATATGAATAAATTCTTTTGCACAAAAAGTTGTAAATACATTTTCGGAAAATGAAGGAAATATGAGGTTTAAAAAATATTGACCTCACGACGAAAACTCAGAAACATTCGTCAGTTTTTTGTTTCATTTTAATTTCGATGAAAATTGGATTTTCCTAAATTGATTTTTATATTTTCAGTAATAGTACGGGCCGGAGTAAATACTCGTAAAAAGTAGAGGCGAAAATGATTCAGTTTTACGTCAAAATTGAGCTGAAACAAGAATAATGAAAAAAAGACCCGGTTCAGTGGTTCTTGAACGGAAGTTGGGCCCATTTCCCGAAATACGACCAGGTTGACGTTTATCGTCGAAACTACTATTGACGAAATCCGTAATCACAGGACATATCGCCTTCTATGGCGAGACTATTGTTCAGAAACTCCAGAAAAGAATTATTGCAGAAAAAGTCACAATTCCGGATATGGGTGTTGCTCGTATAGGATTTCTATTTAGGACTTGTTTTCAGGAGATAAGTAAAGGAATTTCAAAAAAAAAGTCCTCAGTCTCGAAACGAAACATTACTGACATACGATTTCTATCTAAAACCTCTTTTCGGGAACCTAAGAAATATTTTAGAAAAGTCATAGGACCGACACGAGAAATCCTGGACTCAGGATCCTCCTTTAGACCTTACTCCTCGAAAATGAGTGGGGAATTAGTTTAAAATGAATACAAAAATTACTAAATGAAAAGGTAGTGGCTCGACGTAACTATGCCTAAGCTATTTTTCGACCACGAGGTTGGTTACTGGTCCTTTAATCCGTGGAGCCTTTTTGGCAAACTCGAGCCTTGTTAGGTTAGAAGTGAAGCCAGCGGCCAATCCCGAAAAAAAAGGAGAACTCAATTTTCTAAAACACTCCAGGCTCCTTTTTCGTTGCCGAACCTTCGAGTCCGTCTTCTCATTTAAACCGAGACTTTCCTCTTCAGTTTTGCCGAGGGCAAAAATAAATTGAGACTCGAAAACCGAGTACATCCAAATATCCAGATTTCATTTTTTTTTCTAAATTAAAAAAAACTTAAATAATTCTGGGTCTCTAAACTTTTAAAAATAAAAAATCCAATTTTTCGAAATTAAAAAAAGTAATTTCATTTTCAAAAATAAAAATAAATTTTAAAATCTTAAAAGTACAGATAATTTTCGTCTTTAAATTCCGAAAACAAAAATGTTCTTGATTTTTTTATTTCAAAAATAAAAATTGCTTTATTTTTTCCAAGATTTCGAAGCTAAAGTAATTTCGAGAAAATCTACAGAATTTTATTGAGTTATAAAAGAGTTTCTTGAAAACTTAAACGGCAGCATAAATTTAATAAAAGAATTCCGAAAATTCGAGTCAAAAATCGAAAAATTTAGGTCAAATTACTCTCATAAAAAATTATCATGTGTGAATGCTAAATGACAAAAGCCATGATCCATATCCAGACGAAGAAATTTAAAAAATGAAAAACTTTTGAAAATGAGAAAATTCCGAAAAAATGAAAAAAAATTTCGAAAAAAATGAAAAAATGGAAAATTCTGAAAAAAAGTGAAAAAAATGAAATAAAACAAGCGTGACTATGTCATGACCGGCTCTCGACGGGTCAAGAGCCACTCTCGGGAAACTGGATCCATGAATGGAGGACTTGACGTGGTGCCTTTCCCAGTTCATCCACTTCCATCAATAATTTATCTGTTTCCGATGGCGTTTGTTGCTTTGCTTTCGAAAAGGCGCGTCATCGTCATTCTATTGTTTCCCGCAACGAAGATCGAAATCCAAATACCGGAAAATTCCCAAATTTCGAAACTCCTTTCACTTGAATTTGTAAAATTCCAGAAAACAAGTGTCAGACACTAGGTAAATAGTTCGGCAGTTGTACGAATCTACTTCCAAAGCCACCAAACCGAAAATTTCGTGGAGAAAAAATTACGCAAAAAACACGTCAAGAGTGAAATTGAATAATTGGCGAATTTAAATTCATATTTGTTATTCCGAAAATCAGTGCCTAAACTCATCGAAGGATAAATCAAATATTTTCATAACAAGATGAGTGTTTTTATTTTAGGATCACTAAATTCCGAGAACATTTTTGAAATGGATTCTGAATCAGAGAACGTTCGCGACGAAACCACTATTTCTTATTCTGTAATTTCTTTATTTGAGAACGCATTTGAAATGAGAATTCTGAATCGAGGAACATTCGCGATGAGAAAAAAATTTTCCATTCCGTGGTTTTTTTGTTTCCTAATGGGGCGTTTGAAATTACAATCCTGAATTGGGGAATGTTCGCCGTAAGACTAATGTTTTTCGTTCTATAATTTTCCTTCTAACGCCTGTGAAATAACCATTCTGAATCAGACATTATTCGAGATGAGACGACTGCTTTTCGCCAGACCTTTTTCGCTCGTTTTCCACCAGCGCATTCTAAATATTAATTCTGAATCAGGCATCATCCGTGACGGGACCAAAACTCTTTTTGATACTTTTCTGATTATCAATATGCGAAAGAACTGCAAAAATGGTCTCGACACGATGCTTGATTCATTGTGCGACTACTAGTTCTGCTTAAGGGAACTAAATTATTTACAAAATATCGAAAATAGCATTCCCATAATCCACTAACGATTTATATAATAAATATCTCAATGTGGGCCTTATGAAATCGATTTTCGGTTAGTCTTAGTCAGACAAAACTTGTAATAGACCAAAAATCTCTTTTAAACGACTGCTTCAGATTTTCTCTATCAAAAACTAATAAAAGTTCTTTTTTAAAACTTATTAGTTTTCAGAAAGCATGTCGGAAACCCGACCAATTGGATTTTCAGATTCGCTTGGAACAAATATTTCAACATCCCGAAAGAAAAAATAAATTCAGTATCAACTTTCACCCAAAAAATGATTACTTTCCGTTTTTACTTGAATTTAAAAAAATAACAATATTTAAAGTTAGAAGTCTGAAATTTTTCGGGAATAAAATATCTGAATTTTGAAGGCTTCCAAAAATTCAGAAAAGGGTCCGAATAACTTTCTGACAAGGCCTCAAAGTCAGGTCTCGAGGGAGTCTTTAATTGGGTTTTCAAAAATAGACAAATCAAAAGAGCAGGTCCAGAAAATTCGGAAAACTCCAAAAGTTCAACAAGGGTCAGGGGATTCCGTCAAGGGAAATGGGAATCAATTTTGACAAAAAAACAACCCAGAAAAATGACGGTCAGGAAGTTGTCACGCATTTTTTAGAACGCCTCCGACAACTTGAAAGAATTATTCTAACAAAAAAGTGCAATCTATAAGACAATTGTTAAAAACTAAAAGAAGAGAAAAAGAAAAAAAATAGAACTACAATTAAAGCTGTCAATTTCGAACTCATTTTAAAATAATTAATTTAGAAGACTGAAATTTGAAAAAGTCGAATTCTGTTCGAAATTCAAAAAATTTAGATTTAAAAATAATTAAATTTCGAAATTTTCAGAGTTGAAAAATTCAGGAATTTTAAAAAGTAATTCAATTGTTAATTTTTTAAAACTAAAAAAGTACAATTCCAGAAGTTTTTAAAACTAGAGAAATAAGTTTCAAACAACTAGTAGAAGCTCGAATATTTTAAAAATTGAATTGAAGCATAATTAATTCAACTTTGAAAATTAAAAAAATCGACAGCTTTACTCATAATTTCTTTTCTAAGAACATCCACTCATTTAGCGAAATTTTAATTTACTATTTTTTATTTTCTAAAGAACAAAAGGAAATGACGATGTTCCTCAAAGGACCAAGTTCTTTTTGTGAGAAAAATTATAAAAAAACAAAAAATAGAAAATAGAAAATAATTGAAATAAATCTTGAACTTTCTTTTTTAAAGGAAAAAAAACAAAAGAATCATCACAATTTTAGAAGTATATTGGAATAATAAGAATCTTATTCTCTTGTTTAAAAACAAATTTCGAAATAAAGAAATTAAACTTACTTTTAAGTCATCCAGACTCTGTGTCATGAATTCTTTCTTCATAAAGAGTTGACGAACTTGATTTTCAGCTTCGATTTTTTTAAGAAGAGCATCTTCTTCATTTTTCTTCTTTTTCTCGATTTCCTTCATTTTTCTATGGTGGTCTGGACCGAGAACCCCGGCGGTTTGGACAGCATGTTGAGATCGGGTTGCGGTGTCCCTGGCCTTGGAGTAGGTGGACATAGAAGATTCC
Organism: Halicephalobus sp. NKZ332; assembly: GCA_009761265.1. NCBI lineage: Eukaryota > Metazoa > Nematoda > Chromadorea > Rhabditida > Panagrolaimidae > Halicephalobus > Halicephalobus sp. NKZ332. The sequence continues at coordinate 16,908 of VOSG01000133.1, forward strand.
ATGTTCCTCTGAGCTTTCTTGAGATCGGCGACACAGTTGTTCTTAAAGTTCAAAAAGTAAAGACAATTAATTTTGACAAAATGATTACCAAGGCTTTTTCATTTTTAGCGTAGTCTTGTTTCAAGGTCCGTCTAACGCTCTCGTGATCATCGTGACGTTGCTGAAGGTACTTTACAACTTTTTCATTCATCGTCTTGAACACGGATTCTGTCCGAGTCCCGAATTCTTCTGAAGCATCAAGGATTGTGTTGAATTGATCAAACATCGGCAAATTTGTCTAAAGAAAATGTAATTTAAAAATTAAAAATTAAGAAACTACATTGTTCTTCAATTCTGTACTCAAAGCATTCCTCGTGGATTCCACCAATTTCTGGAGCTTCTGAGCATGTTCGTGTTCCAACCTCAGTCTCTGGTTGTAGAAGCTGATGACGAGCTGACAGTATCGAGACCAGGATTTGGATCTCCCGAAGGCTATCTGCATCGCGTCGTGTCCACCAACTTCCATCAACAGAGTATCCATCTCGCATTCTTGAGCTACAAAAATTTAAATCAGTTTCTAAATCCAAGGATATTTTACTTTTTTAACTATGAACTAAGTTTAAAAAGTATCTCCCTATCAAAAATCAAGTTCCATGTTTCTTAATAAAAATCTATTTTTATGGGTTTAATATCCTAATTTTTTAATTATAAATTAATAAAAAAAGAACAAACAAAATTTTTAAAATTTCATAAAGAAAAATTCTGGGAAAACAAACTTGCAGAAAAATTCATGGCAATTTTCTGAAAATAAATGTGCGAAAATCTCAAGTTCGATTTTATCCAATAAACCCAGTTTTTAATTTCGAAAAAAATCTGAGAGAAAATCATCCGAAAAATTTCATTGAAGTTTTTTTCAAAATTAGAATTTTTCGAAATTTAATTAAAAATTCTCTGAAATGAAATATTGGGGGTAATTTTTGTGAAAATTTCTTACTTTTCATAATTCTACGGTAATAGAAACATTTTTGCCGATTTGATACAAAATTTGAATCTTAAAATTAACCGAGTACAGTAAATAAAGATTGCAAAAATGTAATAGAACTCTCGAGACAGTTTCAAAGAAATGTTCATAACAATACAAATTTAGCAAAGGAAACAATAGTTTTTTAGAAACGACAAAAATCCGGGAAATTAGTGTTAAAACAACTTCCTAAAAAAGCCTATTTCTAATTTTTCCAATATGATTTTTCACAGGGCCAGAATAAACATGTCAAAGATAATCAGCGTCGGATTCATCAATTTTTTTTCAATAGGAAAAATGATTTTTTTTTAACAGCAAAATGACGTTGAGCATAGGAATCAATTGGGACGGGGGAGAAGCTTGTCGAATGCCCTCGGGGGGTGATTGTCGACTAGTTTGTTTTTGCAAAAAATTGGACAATGATAGGATTTCAGGAATAGAAACACTATTTAAAAGTTATTTATCAATCGAAGAAATTTGGAGTTTATCTCAAAGGGAAAAATTGAACCTCAAATTTGGATGAGCTTTGATAAAAAATCCACCAAATGCGAAACTCACAATCGTCGTGGAACAACCTGGCTTTGAAGCTACTTCTGGAGCTTTTTTCTCCATCTATCATCAAAGGCAAGGAGTTTCTCGAAGAAGAATTCCTCAGAAAAACTCTGGCAGTTGCTGTCAGGATCGAGACATGGGTCCTCATCTTGGAAGACACCTGAGGACTTCCAGAATTCGAGGACGAGATACGAAACTTATTTTTTTCCATTTTTTTAATTTCGAAAAAATGAAAATTTGACAATTCCGAAAAAATAAAACTTCGAAAATTTCGAAATTCGGAAATTAAAAACTACTTTTTTCAACAGGAAATTAACTCCGGAAGACGGGGGAACTACAGAGGACAATTGAAAAATCAATTTGATTTTTGATTTTAAAGAAATAAATTTTAAACTAGAAAAAACTTAATTTTCTAATTTTACAAAAAGTAAAGAAAATTTAATTTACCTGATTTTTGTTGGAAAGTGGAATGTCTTCTCAACAAAGGTGCTCTGCCGTTCTTCTTCCCGGCTCCAATAGCATGGGCGAGATTCGAAGCTCCGGTTACGGTAGACACCCCGTTCGGGATATCTGGTTGAGCCGAGGCCGCGTGACGTGTCGTTCCCGGGGCCCCCAGCGTGACTTGCTGAAATCCACTCTTAATTTGTTTTTTAATTCAACTCCTAAATTTTAAATTCAAGTTGGAAAAACGCATGGTCTAGCTGACTATTTTTAACACTACAAATTAAAAAGTGAAAATAAAAAACCAAATTTCTCAATGAAAATCAAATTAATGTACCAGGTACAAATTCAAACATTTTTTTATAAAACTTGATTATTTGATTTTAAATTAAACAAGGAACCTAGATTCTAGTCAACTATTTTAACAATAGAAACTAAAGAATAAGAACAGAAAATAGAAATACAAAAAATTAATTTTGTCAATATAGAAAGTGTAAACCTGTTACGTATTATCTTTCGAAGTTTTTTAATTTTGGATCTAATTCTCCAAATTTAGAGTCAGGGATAAAATTTAGAGTTTAACCGACTGTCTAAAAACGTTTTCGTCGATCAAAATGATAATTGTCAAATTCCTTGTCAAATTAAGAGACACCTGAAGGAGTACCGTTTTGGGCAGGAAAAAACGGAAGTTAGGAAATTCGTAGATAATTAACAATTGCAATTTTTTATAAATTAATGGAGGCCTCGTGGAAAACGTAAAATTGTAATTAGTCATTTTAATAAATGAAAATGCGCTTTGGTCCTCTAAAAGATCAACAAAGACAACTACAGTCAAATAACGGTTCAAACATCATTTTTCAGGACCGGAAGGTTTTAAAAGTGTAATTTTTTAGATATTTACTTTGTGAAAAATATTACGACCAGTGATCCTGACATGGATAATCTCTAATTTCGGAATACGAATATGATTAACGATTCTATAAGAAAAACAGTAAAAAATATATTGGAATAATACACAGAACATCCACTTCAGGACCGGATTTGTTAATATTCTTCTTACAAGATGATGTCAAGGACATTGGTCCTAACACGAAATAATCCTTGATTAATTTTTTTGAAATGAACATGATTAATGGCTTTTTAAAGAATCAATAACTGAAACTACAATGGAGCAACGGATCAAGCACCACTTTCTTAAAAAAATAATTTCTAATCTTTATAATTTAAAAAAATTTCAAATCGAAGTCCTGAAACAAATAATTCTCCATCAATTTTTAAAAAGTCAGTAAAAACACACAAGAAAAATATTTTTGAATTAAAATTTTATATCCATTTTGTGAAATAATATCACAACAGGAGATCTTGACGCGAATAGTTTTCAATTTATTTTTTAATGTGAACATGATTAATGATCTAAAAAATAGAAACGAAAAATGTGTCGAAACAATTTGTCGAATATTTTCTTCAGGATCGAAATTTAATATTTACTTTGTGGAATAATATCACAAGTGATTCCGACACGAATAATCCTTGACTCATTTCTTTACTATAAGCTTGGTTAATAGTTCTCTACAGCCAGTAAACAAGCTATTAGTGGAAAAGCGGATCAAACATTATTTTCCTTCGAAATCAGCTTTTTTTACTAAGTTTTTTGTACTTATTTTCTGTCGGAATCAACTTTTTTATTAGAAATGTTAGTGCTCATTTTCTGAGGGAATAGCTCATCCAAGGATTCCTCTACGAATGACATTTGATTAATTTTCTGGGAAAGGTTCTTTAGAATTAAGAACTTATTAAAAAATTAATTTCAATAAGAAAACTGAAATAAATTGAAAAATATCGTAGTCAGCCCGTCATGAATGATATTCAACAAATTGGATGATCAAAAAATCATTTAGAATTAAAAATTCCTTTAAAGAATCAAGTTCATTGAAATTATAAACATAAAAGAAACACAAAATTTCTTTTAAAACATCGTAAATAATCCGAAAAAGAAAGGCTTCCTTGGAACTAATCAGAGAAAAACCGAAAAATTCTGAATTGAAATCGCGTAAAGCGTGATTTCGAACTTGAAACAGGTTCCAATTTTTCATTTTCATAAAAATCATCGAAAAATGGAATACCCGGTCTCGGTCAACACGAAATAAATCTTTTTTCTCGTTAGCGAGCAATCTTCAATGTTTTTGAGGAATGTCAGAAATTTTAATACAAGCTTTTCCATACGGGATTGGATTTCTTGAAAGATCTTTTAGAGGAATTGACGAACTCGCTAGAAAACCAAATAGACCTTCTGGGAGACCTGATCGACCTTCCAAAAGATCTGCCTGAGGGTATGAAGGGATTTCCACTCAGATACAGAGATATTCTTAACCACGCGGATTCTGTTCAAGAATGCGGATATTTAAATACCCTACTTTCAATTCTAAATGAGTTCAAATTGGGTTCAAGAATTCGAACTTGATTTAAAGTGAATTTGAAAGGTCTAAGTCGACTCTAAATTGATTTGAAATTAATCAAAGCATCATTCTGAACGTCCTAAATAGGAAGTTTTAGTTTCTTACGTCGTTCTTTGCACTTTGTTGTTTTTATAAACAAATTTTTCCTTGCTCTTCTCGACACTACGATCTACCAAAAATAATCTTAGTTTAGCCAAAAGAAAAATTTCTCTAGACACTAGAATCTAGTAAATATGATCTTGTACTTAAAAAAATAAATTGTTTAATCTTATTCAAGAAATTACCTTGTTCAATTTTCTTCCGAAAGTCGCTGTGTTGTATTTAGATGGAGGAGAATCATTTAGGCTTTTTCCATTCCTAAAAAATAATGTTAAATTTCTTTAACTAAAATTCGAAAAAATTAAGAAGACAATTGAGAATTTTACAGAAAATTATGAAATTTACAGAATTCAATACTCATAAATAAGTTTTTTTAGATTATTTCACAACTATAATTTTTGGTTTTTTAATAACGTGACTATCCTGCTTCCGGAATTTTTTTTGAAAGAAAATAATCTAAGGAAGGTAAAAAAAGGAACAACTCCCACTCATCGAGGGCTTGATCTTCTAACTTTGTTCTTTCCTCATCAAATTTCTTGAAATACTTGTTGGATTCCTTGAAGAATTCTTTGTTGAACTCCTCGTAAATTGTTTTGCTGAGTCCCTCATTAACCATCTCGTTGAACTTTTCAGAAAGCTCTCTGGAGACAGGGGTAGTAGGAGTAGGGGCCTCGGGGATGGTCGAGAGACTACCCCAATGGAATCCCCGCGATTCGGACATCTTCCATCCAGATGTCCTCCATCCAAATCCTTCCTCCGGTGTGGATGGAGGAGAGTATCCCGGGAGTTCATCGAGATCAATATCTTCGTCAGAACAAAGATCCAATGAAGAAGAATCCGACAGGCTATATCTGAATGAACCTGTTTTTCTCGAATTCAAATCATCTTCGTTTTGGCAAATTTCGGAATTGGAATTTACAGAAGGAAAAGAAGATGATCTTATCTCAAAGACCTTTTTCTCTTGAAATTCTGAAGATTGAATGTTGGAACTTTCCATGGATTTGTAGGTGATGAGCCTTTCCTTTCGAGTAATTTGGAAGGATTCAAAGGAACCAAATTTCTCCACCAAGACACGGTCGAACATCGTAAGGTTCTTATTGGGGTCGACGAAGAGAGGATGATCGGGCCCCATGTCAATATAGTAAAAATTTTAAGAAAAATGTTCTTAATAAAAATTGGTGACGAGAATTTAAAAAAATAAAAAATTTAAGGAAAAATAGTATTATTAGTCTTGTCAGTGATGGGAATTTCAATCGATAACATTAATGCGGAGATAATGTTCTCCATTGAGACTTTACGGAAATCAGAGATAAGCCAAACAGCTATACCATATGGACAATAAAATTAGAACAACTTCAAGAATTTTGGCTATAAAAATGTGGGAAATGAAATTAAGACATTTCCAGAAGTTTCTAGTTTAGAGAATATAGAAAATAAAATTAAGATTTTAAAGAATCTTTCTTTTAAGAAAGTCATTCAATTTTGAAACCAGAAAATAATAAAGTAACTTACACTGAATTCTTCAAGGTGTTTCCTACAGCGGCTTCGAGTTTTTCGATACACTGGATGGTTCTTCCAGAATCGATGATAGTACAGTCAAAGTTTAAATCTGAAAACATTCTTCATAAAAATCTAATCCCTATGGAAATTTAAATTCAAGATTATATTAATAAAATATTGCTCAATTGTCAGCGAAACTTAATTCTGGCAGATATTTTTCGAGGAATTTTTCGGAATCTGGGTCTCAAATTCCATAAGAAGATTTTTGAAGCTCTTAGTCATTTTTTTCGATAAAAATCTTATCATCTTTTCAGTGTTTTCCAAGTTGAAGAAAACTCATAAAATCATTGACGTCAAAAAGAATTTGGTACTTAAAGTACAATTATGAAATTTAGAGTTATAATGTAATAAACATTGAGGATTAATGTTTTTCAAAAACTTAAATTCTTTTGATTTAGTACTCCCTTTCGAAAGTTTTTGGGAAGTTTTGGGAAATTCTATTTTTGGAACAAACTGACCTTTGACACTGTGAACGAGTTGACTGGCCGGAATCAGAACCTGGCTCGTCTTGAAAATGGGGTACCTGACGAGGAGGTCCCGGACGGATTGGCTGACCATGGATAGGGCTGCATGGACCTGGACACACCGTGACTCTCCGTCCGGGACGTAAGTGTTCAGATCCAGGGATTGCCTCAGACGATTCGTGTGTTCGGCAAAAAGTTCGATGTCGTTCAACAACGAATCTGTCAACTAAATTTGGAAGATAAAATTAGAAATACGTTTTGAGATTTACTAAATCGTCGAAGTCGGGATCAATACCCAAGTCGATGCTGGAGCAACTCGAGGACATTTCCGAAGATTCTTGCTGTACTGTTTACTCTACAGTATCCTGGTGAATTCAACGAGAAAAATAAAACGACATTTGCCGCCTTCGCTTCTAAAAAATATGACTTGTGAAAAAATACTTTTAGAAATTACGTCAAATTTCGATATTAGTCACGAACGGAAAATTAACAAAGCCAATTTCCTCCCAGACGACGTTATTGTCGAATTTAAAAAATATTTTTAAACCTCTTCTTCCAGAGAACTCATAAAAGGACGTGTATTTAATAAAATAAAATAAAACTTTGGAAATAAAAAATAATGTTTTATAGGCCAAAGTTCCCAGAGAACTGTTTTCGCTAAAAATATCCCTGTCAACCGACAAGTACTTTAATTTCTCGAATTTAACCTTTATCTTTATCCCTCTTTAAGCTTTATATCTTCGAGTCTTCATATTTTCTAAATTTTTATAAGAGTCTTCACATTTGTCCAACTTCCTCATATGGACATAATGTTCGAGAAAAACTTTCACATTTTTTCGAAATATCCACGTTCGAACAAGGAAGAAGATTAGGAGATCCTGATGAAGACAAATGAACCATCAAGGATCCTGAGAATCTGGAAGTCTGAGAGTTTGGGACTCTGGGAAGGACGTCCCTCGAGGGTCTTCAGGGACGTCTCAATTGACGTTGGCCGTGACAAAGTGCCAGATGGAAAAACTCGAAAAATGAAGCGCTTTTAAAGAGTGAAAAATTTAAAAAATAAATCCCCTCGAGACCAGGATTGATCTTCTGCTTTGGTTTCTAAACAGAAATAACTTGAGTTCTTAAAACTTTGCAAAGTTTTATTTTTGTACAATTTCTTATTAAAAAAATAGGAAACCTTTTGACTTCAAAGGAAAATTTACAAAAAAAATTAGGGGAAATTTTAAAATTTAAACTATCAGGATGTGGAGCAAAATTAAATGATTTTTGTTTGCCCAGGTGGATGTGGATTTGAGACCTTCAACGACATTCAAAATACCAAAAAATGAGAAACCAAGTCTACAATAGGATTCGCAATATTTAAAAACATTCCAATAGTATGGAAAACAAAAAATATTTACCACAAAGTATAAGAAACTTGTTTCGACACGAATTTTTAAAGCTTTCCGCTCGAGATCGGAAAATATAGAATTTAGGAATTATGTGATTTCGAGAGATTCGATAAAAATGAGCTGATCCTTTGGATTAAAAATAGAAACACTCCCATCACGAAAATCGTTGAACAGATGCAAACAAAGTCGAAAAACAAGAACGTCATTGTTTTTCTGATTCGATTAGCTCTAAACTCGTCCTTTTCGAATATAGGAAGATTTTTACGAAATCTGATTCACGAATTGTTAGAACGAAATTTGTATTGGTCATTTTTGCCCGAAAGAAAAACAATCCATGGTGACTAACCGTCGGTTCGTGACTTTGTGGATTCCTGGATAACACTTCAATTTAAAGAAACTCTTTGGAAACCTGTTTAACTATTTTTTAAAAATCGAATAAAAATAAAAATCTTTTTTAAAATCGAAATTTAGAAAGGAAAATATTTACATAAATTTCAGAATCTTAATTTTTGGTTTTGAATTTTTAAAGAACAAAAAACATTCCGGGTATTTCAAAAACCAGGAAGGAAGAGGACAAGACCGTTTGAATGTCCATGGGAACAATAAAATTTTTTTTTTGAAAAAATGGCTTATCATGAAAGAAGATCTTCGAAGGCTGTTTGGACCTTCATAAGAAAATTCAAAAAAATCGGAACAATTAAAGAAAAGATCCTTTAAAAAAGTTCTTTAATTCCGAACAAATCTAAAAATTCCAAAGTTTCAAAATTTAGAGAAAATATAAAAATTGGAAAATAAATTTTAAAACAATTGAGAAAGAATTCAAAAAAATGAGGCACTCGACCTTGATTCATGAATCATTGATAGGGTTTTTGAATGTACCCAAGTACATTCACGGGAAGCCCTAGAATGGTACGTTATTTGAAATTTTAGAAAAATAAAAGACATCCTAAGAAAATTCAGAATTTTTTGAAAAATAAAAGAAATTTTTGGAGATTTCAGAATTTTTAAGAAATAGATGTTAGAACTCTGAAAAATAAAACAAATAACAAAGGAAAATTTTACACCAAAACTCATTTCGAAATTTCTTTATATTTAATAAAATAACGATACCATATGAACTAAAGAATTATATATTAGATTTGTCTTTGTATTTAATAAAGCAACAAGATTTCGTAAACCAAAGAAAGAAGAAATATTAATACACAGCCAGTGTTCGTTGGATTAGAAAGAATTAAAAAGAAACTTTTTCTTAGAATATAGTGTACATTATAAAAATTAAATTTGTTCAACAAGGACACAAAAGTTTTCCAGGATCTGTTGTAAATGGGTTAATCGCATCGCCAATTTTAGGCTTAAAGAGTCGATCCACCGACAAGGTCAGATTATCCAAGGCCGGATGAATCCAGAAGTTTGTTCGTCGCGAAGCACGAAATTGTTTCTTGGAACGAAAACTTAAAATTGCAATTCACGAAACAAGATGAGTCGAAAATCTATGTCGGATTCCTATTTATTCTGATTCTTGAAACGGAGATCTGAGTATACAAAAAACGAGTCGAGGAACTCGGGTCGAACCCCCAAGAGCACTAATTAAAGCATTGTTGCTATTATTAGTGTGTAGCAAAGGTTTATCACCATAACCTTTTCCAGAATTGTCCCGATCATATCAAAACTGCGGACGCATGACGAAACGTAAGACTGATATCTAACTCACATTCATTCGTAATAGGCTTATTTGATAACAATACACGAATTCAGTATAAGGGTGACGAATAAAGGTGTGGGGAGAACCACAAAGTAATCCGCATAGAGAACACAACCACTTTTCCTTTAAATCACTATTGATCTTTAGGGGTGAACAAAGTCATTATTTTCGAAAACTTCGCTTAGGTTCTATATTAATATCAACACCAAATCCCACATGCATTTACGAATGAATGAATTCGTCACGATTTCCAGAGATTTCGGGACAGGATCTAGCTTTATTTATCTTCATATCAATCTCAGCACTAAATTCCACTCATCTCTATACATGAGTGGGTTATGGTTCCCAGGAACCTTTTTGGCAAGAACTGATTTCGGGTTTCGTAACAATATTTGGAGATCCTTGTTCAAAAACCCCGAGGGCAAAAAAACCATTTTCCCATCGGATCCCAAAAGTGATAATGTGATTAATATGCAAAAAAGAAGGGATGAACAAGATCTGTTCATTCCGAAAATTGGAACCAGTCGCACAAATGGAAAGGTCGACTGGTTTCGGATTTTCGAATAAAATCTTCCAAAATATGCTCGTAAATCCGAAAAAGAAATTTACATATTTTTCAATTTAAAAAATGGTCTTTACCATTTTTGATTCTTGGGGAAAAATTATTTTGGAATTAAAAAGAGGATTATATTATTTTCAAGTCCTCGAAGGAATTTATTTTTATCATTTTTAAAAATAAAAATATGAAAGTTAAAACCTAAATTGTTTACCGGTGGATGCCAGTTTTGATCAGCCAGGAATTTGGCGGCTGTCGTTCCGAGGGTCATTACCAGGATTCCTGGCCGACAGCTGACCACAACAACTTCGTCTAGATCCTTAAAGAACAAAAAAATTGGTTTAGCTTCATCCAAATTCCTGAAGAATAAAAAAATAAGGTTATTTAAATTTCTAAAGAACAAAATAATAGTTCAATTTTGTTCTAATTCTTGAAAAACAAAAAACATCAGTTCAACTTTGTTCAAATCTTGGAAAAAATAAGATCAATTTTCCTTAAATTATTGAAGGACAAAAAAACTAGTAATTCGAAGCCCTAAAAATAAAAATTTCGTTGGTCATCCAAAGTCCTAAAGAAAAAATTATTTTGGCTGTTTAAATTTTAGAAAAAAACTATTTTGGCTGTTTAAATTTTAAAAAATGAAAAAACTGTTTTATTTGCCTAATTTTCCGAAAAAATAATTTTTTTTAGAAAATTAAGTTTTCAGAAACCATTTTTTACAAGTAAGAAGATTTTTTGTGAATTATCTCGGGATAAATTTTTAGAATTTTTCAGAACTTGAAAATTCAGTACTTTTTCTTGTTAAAGTATATGATAGGTATTCGAGGACAAGATTACAATTTTTCGTGATCAGACATGACTCGTCCTCAATCCGTTCATACCAGACAAGTTACTAAACCCTTCGCGAATTTCTAATAGTCACGTCTCAAGGCGGATAATTTGGAATTGTCTCAAAAAGAAGATTTAGATTTTCTCAAAATAAAAGATTTAGATTTGTCTCAGCACAGAAGATTTAGGGCTTTGACTGAGCTTTGATCGTTAACTCTGATAAAAAAGACTATTTCGAGAATTTAACATTTTCACTCAATTACAACTTTCTACAAATTCTCAGGTTTTTGAGGGCTACAAATTTTTTGTCAAGCCCGGAAGATCTTAAAAAATTTTGCGGAGTTTTACTTCCAAAAAATCAGAGTTCCTTGGGATCGAAACGGATTTTCGGAAAGAAAAAAAAGGAAAAATGGTTAAAAACAAATTTTTTGGAAAGAAACAAAAAAGGAAAATTAGTCGAAAATGAAGGCTTTGGAACGCTCGTCCGGTTCTCGATCTAGAAAAACGGAACGCGATTGTCCACTTGAGCCCCGGGACAAGATCTGAGATCGCAAATCCGAAGCAAATCCGAAGTAAATCCGAAGTGGATTGAACAAGTCTTTCGAACAACTTTCGATGATTTTCGACAAGTCCTCAACAGCTTTTTACCAAGGTCACTGAATTTCGAATTTTATATACTATATAAAAATAAAGATCCCATTCACAAAATTTCTCGTGATAAAGTCAATTTCGAGATTTGAGTCGCAGTAATTTTTTATAAATATACTATAGAATCACAGCACTCATCTTGAAGGATTAGAACAACTTTTACGCAGTGATTACAATTTTGTAGGATTTCGTGAACTTCGATCATTTTTTCCTAAATATTCTCAGAATTTGTTTCAAAAACTTTTATGTAGTGATTTTAACTTTCGGGGATCTTGCATTCTCTAATGGTATTTCCTCTGAAGAATTTACGCATAAAATTCAGCATGGAGGATTTGGGATCTCTGATCAATTATCTTTTTCTCTGTTTTAGCAGGATTTTTGAATATTGTCTTGTAACTTTCAGAAATAAATTGCTGTTTTCGAAATTTCGTAACTTATGTCATTGTTTTTAATTTTTATGCCAAAGTTAATTATCTTGAAAACCTTAATTTAATATATATCCCTTAGATTTAGAAATATAGATAAAGCTCATTCTGAATATAAAAAAATTGAATTTTTTCTTCTGGATCTACTTTGAGTAATTTTGAACCCAATTATTTTTGGAAGGGGATGAACAATTTTTACTTTCCTATTCAATAGTATGAACAACCACAGAAGAAACCCTTGAATTGAAAAGTGAAAAAAAAATTGAGAAAAATTGGAGAAAGACGTCAACGGTGACCTGGAGAAAACGGTTGTCCCAGCAACGCTCTTCTCGACGGCATTTATTTTAAATGTTTTTTTAAGTTTTTTTTCCTGCCAAAATTTAATTTTTAAAATTACCTATTTGTAAATGTATTTTCCTTCGAAAATCTCTCCAGAATCCAGGACTCAAGAACACAATGTTCCAGAATTATATTTGGATCAGAATATTGTGGAAAACTCAGGAACAGAAAATTCGACAAGAACATCTTCAACAATCCAGAATAATTTGAACTTTTCTAATTTTAATGAAAATGATCCTAATTTTTTTGTTTTCACTTTAGTACACGCCCGGAAAGCCGCCATTGCCGCGGGAACTTTCGGATTATTCGGAACTTGTGTGATTTTCGGAATTTGTGTTTGCTATTTTCGATGGTATTATTATGAATCCAGCGTAGATGCTATAGCAATTTCTGGATTTTCTGTTTTTCTAATAAGTGGGATTTTTGTTCATTGTCTTCTTTTAAGAGCTATTAATACATCAAAAATCCCTTTTGTAACACCTTTCTTGATTTTCCATGGATTTCTATGTTTGATGGAAAACATCATGGCACTTACTGCCGTAGGTCAATTAGTCTCTGATCAAGATGCAAATGTGGATGAAAGTGATCTTCTTGCGAGAGATATCCTTCTGTTTTCTCCAATCTGTATTTGTATACAAGCTTTGATGATCCACAGTGGTCTGAAATTTCGAGAATACCTCAAAAACAAAATTGCCTCGGAAGCTGCTCTGGAAGTAAGGATTTTTTAAAATTTTATTTTCTGGAATAATGTTGTTTTTGAAAAATTTTATTTTCTTTGGAAAAATTCTATTCATTTTTATTTTCTAGACAATCAGACCAGTTTTGACGTTCCGGAACGTGGCAAGTCCTGGCGATGACGTTAGTGTTAATAATGACAAGACTTGATAAAAATCTCATTCATCAATTACCGTAACTCCACCAACCACAATACTGCTCAGAAGATCTTCAAATTTGATCTCTTGCTTTTCCCGTCAATCCAAGTAACTGCGTTACAGTAAATTAATTTGAAGTTTTATAATAGGAAAATTACCTTTTAATTGTAAACTCAATAATTTTGCACGGGTTGCATCCCATTTTACATGACAGGCCCATCTGAATTTCCCTGAACTCTGTGATACTTATGAATGACAAAATTAAATTGCTATGAACTTTATAAATTATTGATTTCATAAAATTACCTTACCATGGGAGCTCAGAATTATTGATTATAATTTTTTTAGAAATTTTCATTAAGACTTTAATAACCATAATTAAATAGTTCACATGCTATATTAACCATTAGGTCTACGAAAGTCTCGAAATTGTAAAATAAACTGTGTTTAAAAACTACAAAAAGTACTGTAATCAGGCCAATTAAGAAGACTTAGAGAGTGTCACTGGGGAAAACGAGAAATTCTTTCAGTTTCTGGCTTCTAATTAGTTCACTACAAAAGTTCTGCAAAATCCAGTTTATTTTTAAATTTAAACTTTTTAAAAGTCCTATTCATTCTGACACTTAAATTCTCTTAAAATTCAGTTTATTTTCAAAATTAAACTCTCTTGAAATTTTAGCTTCAGAGGCTCGTACATTTTTGATTAGAAGAAAATCGAAAGAATCAAAAATACACGAGTTTCTGAAGTTTTCTTATTTCAAGGAGCAGATTCTGATTTTGGAACAGAAGCCAGATTCTTGATAAGTTTTGTATAGACTTCTACTCCTCTAAGAAAAACAGATTCATCCAGGAATTCATTGTGATCATGGAGAAGGACAGGGGTGTTGATCATCGGCGAAAATCCTATGGACTTGTAACCGTGTTCTCGAAGATAACGGGAATCCGTAGCAGCAGTGAAGATCTCCGGTGAGTATTTCATGTTCCTGAAAATTCAATGATTTTAAATTAAATTAATTTTAATAAATTTATAAATCCTTACTCGTTTTTCAAAGTTTGAGAAAAGGTTTTCCAATAGTCATCATCATCAGTTATTGGAGTGGTGAATTTAGTCATAGTTTTTTCAGCAAAAGTATAGGTTACTCCTTCTCCCGCTACCTTCACCCATTCTTTAATTGTGTCTTCGAAAGTAGAAACTTGGCTCGGAGTTACTCTGATATCGAAGGCTGAAATAAGAAATCTTCAAAAGGTATATAAGTGAAAATAAGTTTAGAAAGTATATAAATATCGAAATGGATTTTAGAGAATAAATGTATACGAAAAAACTGACTTGCGGTGAGAGCGTCCGGAACAACATTCGTCTGGACTCCTCCGCTGACCTGAGTCAGATTCACAGTAGTGACGTCGCCGAGACGAAGTTTCCCGTTGGATTCATTGAGTCTTTTTTCTTCGGAATCTCTGAACTCATAAACGGCATTGATCAACCGACGGTACTTCGAGCCGGCGTCGTTAGGAACGAATCTGGATCCGTGGCCAGGAGAGCCGCCACACTTTATATCCACCCCTGGAGATATATAAATTAATATTAATATTAATTGACATAAAATCCACTCACACCAGACACATCTTTCCCCGTAGAAAGCCTTGTAAACGTCGTCTTCGCTCGCGAGTCCTTCGTCGAGAGCGAATCCGACATTCAATTTCGAGAATTCCGGAGTTGTTACGAACTTTTTCATGATTGGACCGGAGATCTCCTCATCGGCTCCGAAAGCAAAGTGGATAGTCCGCAAAAATTGGGAATGTCCATTGGATTTCAGTCTTCTATAGGCTTCCAAGTACTGGATTCCGACGCACTTCATGTCCTGTGCCCCTCTTCCGTAGATCCTTCCATTATCATCTTTGAATGCACTGTAAGGATCATGAGTCCAGTGTTCCTAAAAATTAAGGAAGTAAAAACCGAAGTTGATATACAAAAATCAAAATTTCCTACCTTAAAAGTAGGAACGACATCAGTGTGAGAATACAAGAACAAAGATTTCAGACTTTTGTCGGTTCCCGGAAGAGTCAAAATCACCATCGGACGTTTGGGCTGAAACAAGTTCACACAAATTGATGAAGTTTATACATAATTTTAAAAATTGATATAAAAACTCACATAGTAAACGAAAAATTCGAGTCCGAGTTCGGCAGCATAAGCTTCCAAGAATTTTGTGCAAGTTTCTAGAAAAGGCTTTACTTAATTTATATAAATATATATAACTATATCCACAGATACACAAACATATGAAACTGTATGGATATAAATAGACATACGTAGATGTATATAGATCTATATAAAGTCATGTAGATATGTATAAGTATGAATACATATATATGGATGTACACATATGCATAAACGTATGTATTTATATGTAAATATACACAGATATGCGTAGATGTATATAAATATATATGGATTTATATGTATAAACAATATACGAGTATGTAAAACTATATATTCAGATATAGATACAGATAAAGAACTCACCATAGTCAGGTTCTGGTTGTTCCGTATCAATTCTCAAGTATTCTCGGAACTTCGTAACAGAAATATCCTCAGTCATTTTTAAGAATCAATTTTTTGTCGAATTGTTGTTGAAGAAAAAAGCGAAAGTGTTGGTCGAGGTGGACAGAACAAAAGCAATTAACGGTCCTCTATCGAATGACTGATAAACCACAATCGCCTGCAATCGAACGGAACCAAAGATGAAAAACAACAAACAAAATATTAAAAATAGAAATTTTAAAAACTAACCTGATTTAAAAAACTAAATATAGATAGAATCACGGGAAAATCAACGAACGAAAGATGTAGAGTTTTGTATTAATTTTCATATTGAATTTTGATGATTTTTCAAAATTTTTGGTTCTATTTTCTGTCAGACGGATTAAAGGTATTAAAGTAATATTTTTAAACATTCGAGAACATAATTTCCATGTTTAAAATCACTCATGATTCATGTTGTTAATATAGTTTTTTATATTTTTAATACATTATTTATATACTCTTGTAATTTTATGTTTTTATGCAAGCCTTTGTTTTCATATAGTTTTACAAAGTGTCAAAACATCTGGGATGTCATGGAAATTAGAAATGTTTATTGCAAAAGTCTTTTTCAAATACCGTAATCGACAAAACTCATCTAATTTGTTTTTAAAAACAGTGAATTTTGAAAAGTCAATATTCAATAATATTTTTGAACCTGATTGAACAACTTATCTCTTGATTTTGAAATTTAGATAAAATCTAAAATGATCCTAAACCGCCTTGTTGCAACAATTTTACGACCTCCTAATTGCCTTCCGAAGCAAGTCGGACCAAAGGACCATCTAAGTCAAAAATAACTTGAATCAAAGGTCTCCTTCAATTAAAAAAACTAATTTGAATCAAGGAACTATCAAGTCAGAAATAATATCAATCAAACTACTATCATGTAAATCAAAAAATCGAAATAGAGAACTATTATTTGAACAAAAAAATTGGAACCGATAGATTATGTAAGTTCAAAAATTCCAATCAAAAAATGTATAATCCTAGAAAATTTAAATCAAAATTATACAATTATAATAAATTCAAATGGAAGGAATACCGTTCAAGTCTAGAGCAACTTCAATAAAAAGACCATATAATCTTGAAAAATTCGGATCAAAGGACTCATGTAATTCGTCCAGATGCCGTTACGGTCTGTCATAAAGTCTGCAATGTCCCGATCTTTCCTTTTTACAACAGAATTGTCTGGAGTCTAATGAGAGCTCTGGAAGCAGAAATATGAAATAGATGATTCTGAAATTTCTCTTCGAGACAATTTCGTGTAAATCTTTACTTCTCATTTTTAAAATGATTTTTAATTCTACAATATTCTATATTTCGAAAATCCGTCTTAAGATCGCTATCATAGAATTATTTATTTCTGATTTTCTAAAATCATTCTTATTCTACAGTATTCCATGTTGTGGAAATTTCCGCCCAGACAGTCTCATAATAACACTCATTTCCTTTTTTCATAATAATCCTCAATTGTGACAACGACTGGATCACTTTCGAAAAGGCAAAACTGTCATTTATCCATCATTCGAGACAAAGAAAATTATGGTTGTTTCCGTTTTCGGCCAAAAGATCAAGTAGATTCCTAAAGAACAAAGATTTTCTTTTTTTCAATCACTTGCCGAAAAAATGAAAATATAAAGGAATTAGAAAAATAAAAAAAGAGTTCTTTGAGGATAAAAAAAGCTAGGAAATATTTGAAAGATAATTTTTTTGAAACTTGTCCTTGAAAAAATTTTATTTTTTTCTTTTAGGATTTTCTGAGTGACTTCAGGAATTTTTGAATCCAAGTTACATAATAAAAAAGTTTATTACCTGAATGAAGAACATAAAAAGTAGATAAATTATTTCTTTTCATCTGTAAAACAATAAAAAGTGATTTTTACTGGATTTCCTCGAGGCAACTGTCGTATAAAACAGTTGCATCATATTTGATTAATGATCTTTATTGCAATAAAAACATCCTCGACAAAGTCCCTTGGTTATGATATATTAATGTAGTTGCGGTATTTAAATGAAATCACTGTATCTAAATATGGTTAAATATCATACAGAACTCTGAAATTTTCGAGCATTTAGATACCAAATTCTACAATCTTTAAGCATTTTCTTCGTATTTGTGCTTTTTGTAATATTATGATAATTTTGCTCGAGATTGGATCTTCAAGTATCGAAATTATCTCGAGTGGATCGATTTGCTGTAATCCTTCCTCGAAGGGATCCGATAAAGGAATTTGAATGAGATCAGACAAGATTTGTTTCTGTTCGTTCTCCATCCCAGCTGGCTCGATAAGAGAAATCTTTCTGATTGACATTTTTTTTGAATTTTCGAAATTAAAAAAAACTCATCGATCATAAGTTTTTTTAAATCTGGAAAAGAACTTTTGTCAACTAAAAAGTTGTGAATGACTAACTTTGGGATTTTTTTATTATTAAAAATTTGTTACTTGTTCTAATTAAAAAATTTATGATCAATGGTTTTTTTAACACAGTGGATCAACAGAATTTCGAGGACTTGATCATTTATCCTCGAAGGGATTTGCTGGCTTTGAATTTTAAATAATGGCCATTTGTCAAGTTTTCTAAGTTAAGAAGCGTGCCAAGTGGCCACCTCCGAACCGGTTTTGCCAATGTTGTTAGGTCCTTCAGTTTTGCCACTTTTACCCTTTTTCAAATTTTGCCACTTTCATCCTTCTTTAAAATTTTGCAAGTTCATCTTTTTTTAAATTTATAACTGTCATTATCTTATTATGATTGTCAGCGTACTAAGTTTCTCACTTTTAGTAACTACAAGTCTTATTAATTTGTTTAACTTTATTAACTTTACTCTTTCAAGTTCATAATTCTCATCAATAAATCAGCTCTATCAATTTTACTATATTCGTCTTTTCCTGTTTCTAATTCTTTTAATTTTTTATTTATCCAGTTTTTCAAATGTTCCATTTTTTGCCAGTTTTGCTGGGTTATCCATTTTTGTCGGGCTTCTCTGTTTCTACCAGCCCTGCCAGTTTTACCGTTTTTGTGAGAACGGCAGAAGGGCGGGGCCAGATCGAGAGCCAGTTTTGTCCAACGGAGACGGGCATTTCCGGCAAGTCCGATTCTGTTGATTCTCCTAATAATTTTAAATTCTTTTAATTTTTAATTTATATGATTTTAATTTATGTTCTTAATTTTCAATGTATGTTTTCAATTTTTAATTCATATTTAAACTAATTTATACAGTATCTAGAAAAAAATTATAATTATTTTCCTTATTTTTGTGCCTAATTTTCATGCATCTGTTAATCCGGTTTCTTTCCGACAAATTCGAGTTTATCTCATTTAAGTAGGGGTTCATTTGCATAGTCTATGGGATTTTTAGGGTCTATTCAGAGTGTGTTCGGGCCTTCCGGGAAGATTCGCGCCCTCCGATTTCACTTGACCCCCTGGAACACTCGAAACTTTCAACTTTGTTTTTTCCCAGTCGATTTTTTTCGGAAGATTAGAATCTCTTAATTCACCTAATTTTGTATTCCCGGAATATTAAAGGTTTTTGTTGTATTTTGTTTTTTTAGAAAATGAAATTTTCAGCTTTGTTTCTCCCGACCGATTTCCCTAGAATATTGGAAATTTTTTATTTTATTTATTTTATTTTTCCTATTTGATTTTTCCGGGATGTTCAAAAATTCTAATTTCATTTATTTCACCATTCTGAAGTGTTCGAAATCTTTAGTTTTATTTATTTAATTTCTCATTTATGTTTAATCAGAAAAATCTTCCTTTATCCTTTCTTTTTTCTTTACATTAAAAACTTTTTCCTTTAAGTTTCCTTTATTTTTAATCGTGTCAATAAATCTAAAATTGAAATTAATTGAAAATAATTTCAGAATCTCGATCGAAAATCAGAGGTCGTAAATAATCCTAATTTTCTTTGTTCTTTTATTTATCTCGGAATCCAGGACGAAAGCGACTTTTTCACTTCCAAAGATTTTTCTTCTTGTTGAAGATCAAAAAGTTGAAAAAGATAAAAAAGATTTAAAAAGATAAAAAGAAATAATAGGTGAAGAAGGACCTCGAGGAAGGCCAGGTGCAGAATGAAGTCCCCTGCGCCCTTTGTCATGTCCTGGAATATCCAGGTTTGATTTTATCTTTCTATTTTAGTTTGCTATCAAATACCGTATCTTTTTTCTTAGATTTATTATAAATTGAAATCTTCTAATATTGGAAATTTTAGTATCTTGGAAGTTTTCCTTGTTCGAAAATTTCCTCGGACTCTCTCAGACGGAAGATGGAGAAAGTTGTTCGATCAGAAGTTCCTCCAGAATTCGTTTATCTTTCGATTTCATTGAAAGGTGTTTATGTGTCCTCGGAAGATGAGCCACAGGTCAGTTTTTAAATTAATTACTTTCAAAACATATTTATTATTTTTAAAATATGATATTTAGTTCATACTTATTATTTTCGGAATATACATAGTAATTATTCTTTTAGCTTATAATAATGATCAAGTTTATGCCAATCATCGTTTTTTATTTATAGTTATTTCCGAAGTTCGTAATTGAGGGTTTTTAAATATTTTTCGGTCATTATTTTTTTGATTAGGTAACGCGTCCCGAACGGCCTTGGAAGTCTCGAGTTTCTCGTTTTTTGGTTGCATTTCCCAATATGAAATCAAACTGGAACAAAGCTCTCGTTTCCGAGTGCCAAAGTTGCGCAATGAATTGATGGACCATGAAAAAAAATGATTACAGGGTATCAAATGGACCTTCATTTTTTGGGAAAACTGTCATTGGACAATATTTCTTGGGATAAATATTTTCGAAGAAAAGTTTTAAATGTATCTTTTTCTGGGAAAAAAAACTTAAATATTTTTTTTGGAATAGTTGTTTTTTTTGGAAAGTTTTTTTGACATTTGTTCAGGTACGAAAATTTTCAAAAACAATTTCTGGACAGAGGAACCATCTTGTTTGTTTTTTCTTTGTTTGGACTCTCCATTTGCCCAGCGAAATCAATTGAGGAAAAACAATGAGGGAATCAATAAGTTCAAGTCGATTCTTAGTCATGATTGGATTTCTAAGTGGAGATCACTTAAGGTTGGGATTTATTATAAACCATTCGACCTTGAAGATTGCACAGATCTTTACGAAAATTGAAATCAAACAAAGAATCATGTTTTTGAGATTGAATTTGTTGATAAAAATTAAGTTCGTCTAGATCATGATTGGACTTCTGAATGGGGATCATTTAAGTTTGGAATCTACTCCAAACTATTCGGCCTTGGAAATTATGTCATTTCCAGTGTGAATGGAATCAAAAAATCAAATTTCAAGATTAATGTTTTATTAAAAATCTGGAAATCCTCAATCATGATTGGATTTTTGAGTGGAGGATCACTTGAGATTAGGATTTGTTTTGGATCATTCAAGCTTGACATTGCGTAATTTCCATTGAGAGGGAGATTAAGCATGAAAATTAAGTTTTTCACATAAACTATAGTTCCCAAAGTTTTATAAGAACATGTTTATTATTTTTATTTTTATTAATTGGAAATTTTGAAATCCATTAATTTGACTTCTCGTGATCCGGAGTTGGTTCTTGTATCTTACAAAAAGTATACTCATAGGTTTCATAATTTCTGTCAATTGGCAATCCAAGAACCTGCTCATTGTTTTTATTCTTTAATTGAAAATTCAAAAACCTGTTCACTTGACCTTCTGTGACCCGGAGTTGGTTCTCGTTTCGGTCGGGAGTCAATCACAGGTGTTTTTGGATGCATCTGTCGGTATCCCGATTCCATTTCCGACATTTGGCCTTATTTGACTTTCTTCAGGATCTTGAAAAGAAAAAAGTTACAGCTGTTGTTTCATCGGCATTCTGCGCTTTGAAACCAAATCTACATCTGTTGTTTTTCACTTTTGTGCAAATCCAGCCAGCTCTTGATTTTTGGAAACTTTTGAAAGAGAGGATTTTCGGGGGTTCAGAAGAACTCAAGTGGTGTCGCATAACAAGAAAACCTTTGTATTAATATGCCAAAGATTAAGCCTTTGTATCAATACGATCAAGGGTCGGACTATGTTCTTGCATTCATGTCTAAACGCACAATCAAGACTTTGTATTAATATGATGAAAGTTAAAAAAAGCCTTTGTATTAATATGACTGCAAATAAAAGTCAACTGGCGACATATGGACTTATGATCTTGATTCTCCGAAAGCCAAAAGTCATGAAGACCCGCAAAACGGTCATCATTCAAAACCCTCATAAGAATAAAAAAATGGATTCCTTTTACGAAATCGTCTCAACACAAATTTCCAGAATTTTAGTTTTATATTCCCTACTAGATTCTGGAAACTTCCGAGTCCTAGGAAAATTCAAGTGTCAAAAAATTTTCAATTTTCCCAAGCTATTTTCCAAGGTCAAGATAAATTAAAATTTTCCCAAGTTATTTTTTCAAGGTCGAAAATGAGCTAATAATGAAGACAGAAAATGAATATGGAAAATCGAAAATCCTCTTCCGGCTACAGAACCCCCGCCGAGACTGTGTCCCCAAAATTGTGTAACCGAATCCCGGACTTTTTCTCGATCGGGAAAATGTGCGAAAACAGGATGGGAAAGTCTGTTTTGCCAAAAATCATTTATTCTATGATGCAATTCAATGAGGAAAAATTGAGTTCAAAAAAAATTAAAGAAAAATCGAGTTTGAAAAAAATTGAATTGAAAGAGATTCAGAAAAAAAAAGTACTGTCGTTTTTTGGACAGCTGTCGTTGATTTTTTTAGATCGACATTGTCTGAATTGTTCGAAAGAAAAATGACTAATCATTTTTGTTTTCAAGAATCAAACTTTTAAAAAATGAATTTATTTTTTTAAACTACGGTAATTATATGTTTCGAGGAGAGTGTTCAAATCGATCAATATTCAATCAAATTCTCCCAGTAATTACCAGATTAACCTTTTCGTTTCTTTCATCTTGATCCATGTAAATCGGGGACTAATTTACAGAAGATTAACCACATCCAAAAAATTGCCAGAAGATTAACCGTGTCCAGAAAAATGGTCAGAAGATTAAACATATCCAAAAAGATTTTCCGTATTCAAAAGATTTTTTATATCCAATGAAAGTTGCTATGAAATTATCCACATCTGTAAAATTTTCCACATCCAAAGAAAATTTGCCATGAGATTAACTATATTCGGAAAATTCGCTAGAAGATTAACCACATCCAAAAAATTATGAAATCCTTGAAGAACAGGTGTGCATTTTCGAACGCTGGCCCTAAATCGAGAAAGCTCATTTGTTTGAATTAATACATTTGAATTGATGGACATAATGGGTCCGAGACAACGACAGATAGGTAAACAGGAAACGGAAACTGTATCGGGGGATAAAACAATGATCACAAAAACTGTTGATTTTTTTAAATTTTAGTATTAAAAAATGTTTATCTAAATCCGAAATTTTCAAATCTCAAAAATAAAAGATCTTAAAATAAAATTTATTTTTGAAATAATTTATCTAGATTTAAATTTTTTAAGTTTCAAAACTTGATGATCTTGATTATAATTGAATTTTTCATGATTGAATTTTCAGCGAGCTTTCCTTGCTCACTCTATTAGAAAAGTTTGTTGTGTTTTTGGTAAAACCGACACAAGGCAGGTGCTCTATGTTACTAAAAAAACTCTCGAGGACGGGACCTCGAAAAGGGAGTGTCACATCTTCAGAACAGAAAATTCACAACAGGTATTTTTAAATCTTGTTTTTTTAAATTCAAATTAAACGTTTCCAGGTCGAAGAAATAGAATCAGTTTTGTCCTCGGCTTTCCAGAGGATCGTTTTCGTAGACAACTCGACAGCCCCTCCGCTACCCCCTGTCTCAGTGGTTTCCAGATGCTCCCAGACACCTTCCGAAACAACTATATCCTCGGCCAGATCCAACTCTCTCCCAAAAGTCAGTAGTAATAAATCCTCTCTGTCGACATCGGTTTCTGGAGTCAAGAGTCCATCTCCTTTGAACTCCGGGACTCCGGCAAAACACCGAAGGAATATGAGTGCGG
Organism: Halicephalobus sp. NKZ332; assembly: GCA_009761265.1. Classification (NCBI taxonomy): domain Eukaryota; kingdom Metazoa; phylum Nematoda; class Chromadorea; order Rhabditida; family Panagrolaimidae; genus Halicephalobus; species Halicephalobus sp. NKZ332. Next base: position 40,857 of record VOSG01000133.1, read on the forward strand.
CTGTTTTGTTCCAAAAGTTCTTCGGAACTCCAAAAAGTACCCAGAAATTCGATGACGAAACAGCCTCCATTTCGACTCCGATGAGGAAACCTGTGGATTCCGAAAGACGTCGGAAAAGACCTGTCAGTGCCGTCTTCGGTCAAGCCATTCAGAAGCTCCAGAATCACACCAGTAGCACACTCACACCGAAAAAGGTAATTATTTCGGATTTTAAAATTTCCAAACTCCTTTGCATTATTTTAGTTAAATTTAGTCTAAATTAAAAAACAACTTTAGAAGAGGATAAAACCCTTTCAAATCATGTCTTTTAAACACGCGTAGATTACTGTAGCTTCAGAAAATTTCGCGATGAGAATCAGTCTGAATTTTGTAGACTCATTTTAGTACTAGATTTCCTATTGTTCTGAATATGAGTGGGGTTTTTTGTGTTTCCAAGTTTCTCGACGGGAGCTAACCTCATGTTCCATGACGATAATTCTTTGATTGGATAAGCACAAATCCACTCAAAAACTTCCGGCGGAAGTCAAAGGAAATCCAGGTTGTAAACCGGCTGGTCTCCTTTGAATGGCTTCTGTTATTTTTCGGCAGATTGACTTGACCAAATGAAGTTGCGCAATTGAAAAAGTTCTTGAGCCAGGAAGGACCGAATTTAGGGTCTTCTCTGCGCAACGACGCCAGATGCTCTTTGTTTACAGAAGAATTTTAGCAATGTTTTTGAAAAGCAACTGTACGGAAAAAACAAATTGTTTTCAGACTCCAAAAAGACCGCAACTGATCGGGACACCAGCAGTCATGTACAGGGATAAAATGGCTTTGGCAGATATTGAGGAACAACCGGAAGCCTCACCTCCAGAAATAAAAGAACCTGCGTTGGAATTCGATGACAAGTTGTAAGTTTTCTGAAGTAAAAATCACATTAAAGAATGATTATTCTTACAAAATCGTCTTGAAACGAATTTTTTCGAAAATTTCCAGTCGAGATCAAAAAGTACAACATTTAATGAAATTGAGTATTTTCCAGAGGAGAATTTGTTTTTCCGATTGACGAATTCATGGACGATCAGCTCCAAAGATTGGCTTACTTCTGTCGAAATCCCGATCGAGAAGAAGTCTACTCCGTCCTCCAGCAGATGCCAGAGGGAGCTTTCATATTGAGGTACTCTGAATCCAGAAAAAGATGTTTGGCTCTAACTGTGAGGGTTCCTGAAGAGGAAAGCGACTCGAAGATATCTCATTTCCTCATTATCCGGAACGAACAAGGATTCAGGATAAAGGTAAATTAAATCCCAAAGTTATGAAATTTTAAATTAAATTTTTTCAGGGAGCTCAGAGATATTTCAAATCCCTTCCCATGCTCATCACACACTACACTATACTTCCGGAACTCCTTCCTTGTCGACTGATATTCGTGGAATGGGACAGAGCACTGTTGAGGGGAAAGCCCAGGATCGAGCAAAGTGCCCCCATCTCCCTTGACGAGCTTTGTGGAAGGAACTACAGTATCCCAAGTTTCAATATCATTGAACTCAATCAAAGTCCGAGGAAGAAGCTTCCCAGAAAGAGTATCGAACTCTGAAAGTCAAATTAGCGAAAATCGTCCAAAAATTTATATGTGATCATAAACTATTGATTAATAAAACAGTATCATTTATATTTTCCATTGTCGATGATTTCGAGGGGATTTTTATATTATTTTTGTGTTTTATGCATTTAATTTTCCTTCTCGATTTTGGGGATAGTTTGTGAGTTAGGAAATCGTTTTTAAATTCTCGATTTCGGAACTTGATTAGATAAAAAAAATTGTATTGTTATTGATGCGAATTAAATTCTGGTGATTAAGGATCCGATAGTTCATTGAGAGAAATGAGACGAAGTATTTGATTTAAAAAGATGAGATAAGTAAATATCTCGATTAAGATAAGTAAGAACCGATTGAGATAAATGAATTAGATAGCGTACTTGATTCCTTGAAATCAAATGATTGAAGATATTCTAAAGCAACAGACTAGAAAAGTAAGTCATTTCATCTCAAAATCAAGATTCAGAATCTTCCAAAGAATCAAATATCTCGATTTCAGATCTTCCAGATGATCCTCTTTGACTCCGAATGATTTCTCCTGATTAAAACAGAAACAATAGAATCAATTAACTGAACAAAACAAAATTTATTGCAATTTATCGAAAAAAATTGAAAATAATCCAGAAACCTTTAATATCATCTATTCGTTCTTGAATAAAGCTAACTTTGTATTATGTGATATTATTTTGTGCTTTATTCCCTCATTATATATTGTCATCGTTTCTACCAACGTGGTTGTGCGGCCGGTTCTTCGGTTATAAAGTGTCCCAAAGAGCTCTTTTAATTTTCGTTTTTCCCTTTTACTTCCTTCGACTTCCCTTTACCGATCTTTTATCTTTTTTTTCTCCATCAATTAATCTCCATCTCTTTTTGTCAATTCATCAAAAATGGATCTCGATGATGGGAATCATGTGACGTGTGTTACGGATGAATTTCTGAAGCGAAGATCTCTGGAGCAGCTCGTTGAAGAAGCCCTCGACTACGCTCACGTAAGTTTTCCATCAAATTCTTGACTTTTCACATATAAACTTCCGATTTTTCATACAAATTTATAAATCCTGGCATATAAATTTTCTATTTTTCATCAAATTTTCACTTTCCATATATAAATTTTTGGTTTTTCATATAAATTCTTAAATTTTTATACATAGCTTTCAGAGTTTTTATATATGAAATCCATTTTAGTGCCATGGATTGGCTATGAGACTTCCTAATAGCCGTGATAAAAGTGATGTCTGTCAATCTGCGCCATTGGCTTTGTTTCCTTCCATGTTCCCGGCGAAGTTGTTCCAGCAAGCCCAAGATGTCCAGGATGTAAGCTTTTCTTTCATTTAAAACCTAATCTTTATCTTCAGGAAATGCTCGAACTTTATTTCCACCTTTCTTGGGACCACGATTTCCTGATTGAGGCTCATAAGGAAGTGATTAAAACGGACGAATTTATCCGGAAGATGGTGGAGATTTATGAAGAAGTCTGGAAATCGGGAATCCCCCAAAGCAAAACCCTCATCATTCAAAGATCTGACTACATGTGTAATATCACCAATAACCCCGAAGGAGAATTAAAACAGGTTTTTTTAATAGAAGTGTAATCAATATATAAATTTTGATATTTAGATCGAAGTGAACAATATCGCCTCCAGCATGGGCGGTCTTGCTCAAAGAGCTACTAAATGGCACGGGAAAATCGTTCGTGAAATCTTCGGAGAAAAGATGATCAACCGCATTCCTTCCAACGAACCCATCGAGACCATTGTCCAGGGTCTCTACCACGGCTGGCTCTCGATGAACGACAAGGACGCTGCAGTTCTTGTTGTCGTCGAAGATGTGAACCAAAATCAGCTAGATCAGAGATTCGTGGAATACAGATTAGTGGATATGCACAACGAACCTATAAAGATTATCCGACTGAATTTGACTCAATGTTCTGACCATTTGACTTTGGAAGGAAAAAACTTGATCTTCGACGGAAAAACAAGGATTTCTTTGGTTTACTTTAGATCCGGATATTCACCAAACCATTACCATTCGGATAAAGAATGGGATGCAAGATTACTGATGGAGAAATCGAATGCGATAAAGTGCCCTTGGATAGGACTCCAATTGGCCAACACAAAAAAAGTCCAGCAAGTCATCTCACAACATGGATTTGTCGAGAAGTATTTTCCAGAAAAACCTAATTCCGTAAAAATGATCAGAAAAACTTTTGCTGGACTTTGGGGATTGGAAACCCAAGACGAAGAAACGAAGAAGATAATTTCTGATGCTATCGATCATCCAGAAAAATACGTCTTGAAACCCCAACTGGAAGGTGGTGGAGGAAATTTCTATGGAGAAGAGATTCCACCAAAATTAAAAACTATGAATCATGACGAACTTGCTGCTCATATCCTCATGGAGAGAATCCAGCCCATGGTCGTTAAGGTAAATCTCAGTTAATTCTAAATTATTTTTAATTAGTTTAAATTTTTTACAAGATTTCCCATAATGGATTCTAAGAATTTAGACCTTTTACGTAGTGGATTTCAATCATTTTAAAATTTTACAATGGTGTTTGAACTTTAAGGATTTTATGTAGTGAATTTTAATTATTTTAAAATTTTATAATGGAATTTGAAACTTTAGAACGTCCTTCTCCGTGCTCTCCAGCCGGTCTCCGTGAAAAATGTCGTCAGTGAATTAGGGATTTACGGTTATCTCTTTGGAGATGGAATAAAAGTGCAAAAATCCTACTCCCATGGACACATCTTGAGGACCAAGGCAGAAGACGTTAATGAAGGTGGGATTGCCGTGGGGGCTGCTGTGATAGATTCTCCATATCTTTTCTAATCTCTTTAGGATATTATTGTGAATTTTATTAAAAATAATGAAATAAATTTTTTATTAGATTTAAAAAAACGGGTCTGTTTACTTATTAAACATGAAAACATTGAATCTATTTTTTTTATTAAATGTGAAACAACGAATTTGTTTATTTTTATTAAATGCGGAAAAAAGGAATTTTTTAAAAGAGTTCATCCGGCGCCGGCGAATCAGCTTTGTCCTTCGTCTCGATTGGTCCGCAAGGCCGCTTAGACTGGCCGCACAGAGGAAAGAATGACCATTGCGCGGTCCTTGTAGGAAATCCCCAAAGTTAATTTTATCCCTGGATTTACCACTGAACTAAATAAAAATCAATATTCCTTTATCCATTACCTTCTGTCCTTAGGGGTTCATATATGAAAATTTTATTTGAAAATAACCATTGTTTGTTTTAAATAAATTTGATTGAGACTTTGTTTCCTGGAATTTGACTCTTAATTCATACACAATAAACCTCCTGTGATCGATTGGTCTTTATTTCTGAGGACCCATATATGAAAAAGTTGATTAATGGAGAAAAACTTTGTTTATCTGTCTTCGAACTTGATTAGGATTTTTGAAGTGGACTCGAGATTTACCTTTGACGTCAAGTACCGTGGAGGATGAGTTTTTTGTTTTTAGACATGTCGGGAAACAGACCGACTCCGTCCAAGTTGGTCCCCATTGCAGCGAGACCCCCGGCCGGAGATCTGTCGAAGGTCAACCCCATCGCCCCCGCGCTTCCTAAAAGTGGATCTGTTCCTGGATTTTCGAAAAATGGATCTCCATCAGGGACTTCGTCGAGTAGCTCAACAACTTCAACATCTGGACAGAAGAGGAAGATTGCGCCGAAGCCAGAGGACCTTCAAAAGTCGGAGGGACAGAGATCGATTCCTTTGAAAATTGCTCCTAGTTTCCAGGTTTTATTTTTACTGAGAACTAATTGATATATATACATATTTTAGATAGGAAAAATTATTCCACGACCTGCAGTCTCAGTGAGTTCCCTTTTCATCATCAATCACTCTAATCAAGTGCACAAAATTGCATTTTTATTTTTATCGATCAAAAATGAAACGAGCGCGCGAATTGTCCAACTCATTTTTTATTTTTATTTTTAAAAAGAAATTAAAATGTTTAGGGATCGGTTTCGAAAGAAAACCCTATAATGTTCCCGATGGGGGCCAATGCATCACAACTCCAAAAATTTCGGGAAGCGATGGATGCGGCTTCGACGGAACAGCGTCAGACCGCACCACCTGCCCAAACACAGCTACGGCCGAATACACGTAAGTTTCTTTTATTTAAGCTTTTATGAAGCAAAAGACAGATTGCAACCATAATTGATTAGGAACGATTGGGGAAAATTTGATTTCGCAAGTTTTTCTTATTTTTGAAGTGTATTAATATGCTCGCGTTTATTCCATTACTTTTTTCTCGTGAGTTTTTTCTGTTTAAAAAAATGTGTTTCTTCATTTATTCGTTTAAAAACCTTTATTTCATCAAAAATACGTATTTCTAAGAGAAAATCAGGATTTTTAGATCTGCGCAAATTGATTTGATTTTATCTGAGCGATCCCGATCCTTGGCCTACATTCCCGATTTGATCGATTTAATTTCCTTTTTTCAATTTTGTTTAATTTCAGCGGTCCCTATTGCCCCCAGACCTACGTCTCTCGTCGTCCCTAAAACTGGTGTCAATCTGGGGAACATAGAATCAACCCCAGGGTCGGGGACTACAGGTCCCCCGAAACCCCCTCAAATCCTTCCTAAACCCATGGAGAACAAACCTCAACCAACAGTTATGGGTCCAGGAAACCCCCAAATGCTGAATTCATATATGAATCCCGGAATGATCCGGCTTTATTCCAACAGTCCGGGGACTTTGCGACTTGCCACCCCCGGTCAGGCACCGACCTTCGGGATCCAGGGAATCCAGCTCCAGAATCCTGCTTTGAGGTTCCAATTGAACCCTTCTGTCGGCGTTCCTGGTCCTCCTATATCACAAGCTCAAAGTATGTTTTTTTTATTAGAATTTATGTAAAGATCATTAGTCCGTATATAATACGGTGTAATATTTGAGGTTCATTTCAACACAGTGTAATGATGGGATTTTGTAACAGCGCTACTTTTTCAGATCTTCAAATGCAACAATTCCAAATGTTCCTCCAACAACAGAAGCCCCCTCAAGTCCAACAACTCCCGTCCTCCATTTTTCCAGCTTCTCAACCTCAAAATTTCATTCCTCAATCCAGCGCCCTTCCAAATTCGTCTAACAATCAAATGCCGATGTTAATGATCTCAAATCAAGGAATTCGATCTCATCTTCCTGGTAATCAACTTCCGTCCAATTTGTATGCTCATCTTCAAGCCCAACAACAGCAGCAACAACTGAATCTTTCCTTGGCTTCCGGAATTCCGTCCTCGATGCTGGCAAAACCAACCATGGTAGCTACAGGGATTCCAGGATTACAAAATGGGAACTCTGTCCTCCTTAGACCTTGGTTGGTTCCATCTAATTCGAATCTTCCTGGGTCAAGTCAACAAGTAGAGAAAAAAGATGAAAGTGATGATGACGAAAACGAACCTCCACCTTTGTTGTTGAGAGACGAAACTATGCCTTCTGATGTAAATGATATGTTTGTCCAAGAAGCCACTTCTATGAGACAACAGGTCCCGGCCTCGGACCCCATTCGACATGTTGTTGATGGTTTCGTCATTGAAGTAAGTTAATCTTATTTTGTTTTCTTGTTTCTTTGAAACTTGGGATTTTTATTTTAACTTTACTTCTTTGGTATCATTTTCCCCATTGATGTTTTTTAATTGAGTTTTAAATAATTAAATTGTTTTGATTTTAAAAAATAACATTGTGTTGTCATGGTGTTGAAAATTAATAGAATTTAATCTTCTAGGAATCCGATACTCCTTTCGAAATCGATAAAAGTCAGATCGAATCTCTAGAAGTCCTCAAAAAAGCTCAGGAAGAAACCGGGATCAGGAAAAATAGATCTAAAAACTGTAAGTTCTAATTTCTTTGTTAGTAATTTTAGAAACAGAATATTAAATTAAGGATTTTGAAAATTTAATTTACTACAAGAAAGATTTGTAGAAATTTATTTATCATTTTTTCAGCAAAAGAGGAAACTATCTTGATTTTTCCAACGAAACCACCCTCAGCAACATCTCCTTGTTCTTCTATGGCCAGAGCCAGAAGATCAGCATCGATACAAAAGGATCCCAGGAGATCCTCTTCAGCTAAATCCCTCAAGTCACCTAATTCCGCGGAACGACCGCCGTCGACGAGACAGAACCGAGAACTCGCGCAGTTGTTGCAGATGGACTTTGGCCCTGGTAAAACGCCGTTCAAGGTTGGTGTCGATATAATCTTCTGCATTCTTTTCGATGAAGTATAAGATATCGTAGTTGTTTTTGAAATTAACATGATATCGATGAGATACAAGATGTCCTAAATATTTTTAGGTTTCTGTAAAAAGTTTCTACTGAGATATTAGATGTCCTACGTACCTTTAGATTTTTATATGAAATTTTTGATTGAGTGCGATGTTTCTTTAATTTTTCAACTTTTTGTTTTCAGACAACATCACCACAAGAGTACGCCAAGGAGATCGAGAAACAGCAATCCTGTCTCCGACCCACCCAGGTACCCGATTACCAAGAACGAGACTCTCCAGAATTGATGGAAGAGGGATCGTTGAAATCCGGAAGGAGTTTCGTGGAATTGAATGAGGAACTGTGTCTGAATTGCCAGAAAAGCTTTGCTGAACTAGGGAAACGCAACAGCAAATACGTACAGTATTGCAGTAGGGAATGCAGAAAGCTGTACAAACAAGCAAGGAAAACTAAAACAAGTAAAAGAGGGGCTGATTATTTCGATTCTAGTTTCAACGATAGTTTTGAAAGCCCGAAAAAAATGAAATTAAGGTTTATTTTTAATTTTTTAACTCTTTAAATTGCAATGTGAATTAGAACTTTAAAATTCTTATAAAAAGAAATAGTTTTAGGTTGTCGACAGATGATCCGATGGAGATGAATGTCCCGGGATCCACAAAGTCTCCGACAGTTAAGATATATATGAAATCTCCGACAAGAGAATCAGTAGGATCAGTACCTTCACCAAGTACCATACAACCCTCGAGTACCTCATCGGGCACCCCCGATCATATTAAGATTCTGGAACAGGCGGGCTTGGACCCTGTGGATGCCCCTAATTGGGGTCTGGAGGAAGTAGCAAAGTTCGTAAACTGTATCACAAATTCTGTTGCGTATGGAGAAGCCTTCAAACAAGAAGAAATTGATGGGGAATCGTTATTAATTTTGGAAGCTGATGCTTTAAAAAATACTCTTCAAATGAAATTGGGACCTGCTTTGAAAATAATGAAAGCTATAGAATGGTTGAAAAATGTCTGCAAAAAATTCTAGCTTGTTTTTTTATTTTTTTGGAGAAAAATTGTACATATCAAATAAAAGGAGTATTTATAGAAATTTTTGAAAGACGGTTTTTCACCGGCATGTGCTATCGATAAAGTTTCCAAAAATCCGATTTCGTCGATGGATATTGAGGGAGAGAAAAGTATAGACTTTGTATAAAGGATGAACTCGGGAAAATTATCTTCGACCCGATCAATGACATGGATTTATATAGAAAGATATCTTTTATAATCCGTCATGTATACATCTATAAGGATACCAATTGTGATCGATTGTGTGTTTGTCGTATCTTCGATTTGACCAATCATATCTATATATGAAAGACCTGGTGCAATTGACTGATAGATTTATATATGCAAGATCACTTACTGCAACTTGTTTTGCCTATATATGGAAAAATATCTTTATTAGTATTGATCACATATATTCAAACCTATTCATACAAAAACGTTTTTGCGATCGATCATGTTTGTTTATACATAGCAAATTACCTTGACTGTGATTCTTTATGTACATTTACGTATGCACAAATTCCTTCCATTGTAATCGACTACACGTACCTGTGTTTATATGTTAGGAAGTACCATTATCGTGATCGATTATATATTTTTGTGTAATTATGTGCATTTTCATACGTTTTTGTGTATTTTTACATACAAAAAGTTGTTTTTTGAAAGGAGAAGCAGCAGTGCTTCACGTTCCTATGACTTGGCTTCGCTGTCAAAAGATGATTCACTCTTTTTTTTGAAAATTGGGGCAAAATTTTTATTATTTTCTGATATTTTTATTTTTTAGACGAAATTTGAAGGAAATGTGTCCTTGAGAAAGAAAAGAGTTGTCGAAATTAGGGAATCGATCTGAAAATGACGGACCTGGAGATGTACGATGACTGGCCGCTTCTTGAGTTTACAGATGTCAGGAAAGGGATTTTGTCGAGATTTTCGGCGTAAGTTCGTACATATTAAAAATAATATATGAATTTCTATTTTAATATATGGGATCTAAATTTTAGTGCATGAAGATTAAAAATAATATATAAAATTTAAATTTTAATATGTAGTAATCGAAAATGATATATGAGATTCGAATTTTAGAGACGCAAGTGACTCTGTTGCCCATCTCTTAATCAAGGAACTCGTGGAATCTCTGGATAAGCCCCAACCGAGCAAAATATCGAACGAACAAGAACTGGAATGGATGATGCAGATTGTAAATCATTCTTTTTCATTGTCTTTTGCAAATCCAAGAGATTACGAAACAATACATGCGGCAGTGAGGATATATCTGACCTGGTCCACAGCTCTGACATCAGATGTCCATCCTGCTTGTCCTCAACCGTTGAGAGACCATCCAGATAGGTACTTTCGGAGGATGTTGGAAGCGATGAGGTTGCTTTTTGTTCCGAGGGAAGCTTCAGAATCAGACAATGTTGGGATAAAACAAGCAGCAGAAATAAAAACAATTTTGACGACGTTGAGGGACTTGAGTCCGAAAATAACCGAGGAATTCAGAGACGAATGCTGGTCGAAATTAATCCTTTTTCTCCTGGCAGTTAATTCGCAGATGCTGGATGATCCGAATGTCATTGGCAAGTTATTTAGAGATTGGAAATTATGAAAAAATTAGGAAATTCGTTTTGAGGAAATTTTATAGAAATAGTATTTGACAAAGAATAACTTTCGAAACGAAAATATAAAATTTGTCTCGAAATTAGTTTGTAGAAATAATTATTTTTTATTTTTATGATGTAACTTTTTCAGACGAATATCACAGTCATATTTCTGCAGAGCTTCTGGGTACTTTGTTTGACTGTTGGACAAATGCTTCTCTTTTGGAGTTTATCCCATCTTTATCTTACTGGAAAACCTTCACGAATTTATCCAGACGATGGACAGTCCACAATTCCTTGGTTGAACAATGGGGAAAGAAAGTTTTGTCAATGGCAAGTATCTTGATTCAAAGGAATGTCGAAAAAAATCAGACTATTTTGATAGGTAAAACATTTTTATTAAAGAATATTGTTTACATTGAATTTTTTAGAAGAAAGAATTGGAAAATTAGTTTCGACAAATTTCGAAGTTTTTGAATCCAAAGAATTTTTAAATACTTGGTTCAAATTTTTTAATTTGATCGGGATTCCATCGAAAATCATAAACTCAGAAATCGCAGAACATAAAGAACAGTTTTCATTAAGCTTTTTCTTGTCATGTTTGACATTTTCGAGATTAGTGGATATTTTCTATGGTGATGATGAGGTTTCGATGGATTTTCACGAATCAGAAGAAGTGATGAAATTTTGGACAGAAAATTTCAAAGAAATTCAAGAAGAGTGGAACAGGAATTATCAGAATCAAAGACCGAGTAACATGTCTTCTGGAAGTGCAACGACAGATTCTGGTACTCAGTTTTAGCTTTATTGGTACTCAAAATTTTTATTTTTAGGTGCTCAACAACATTCGAATTTTTCTGGAAATTCTCTAGGAAAAAGGAATACTTTCGGTATTCAATCAAGTCGACAAACAATCCAAAGATCTTCTGGGAGATCAGGAAATGTTGCTGTAAATAACACAGCAAATAGTACTGTAAGTAGTGCTAAGGAACAGTTACCGTCTACAGTAAATACGGATGAAAGCAATATTTTGGAGTTACCGAAACCCAAACCAGGACATTATGTTTACCATTACTTAAAATCAAACAAATTTAAAAAAATGAAGAAACGGTTTTCTGGGTTTATTTCGTCAAATTCGATGTTGGAGGTTTTTTTGTATTTTTTGACCGACGCTGTCCTCCAGAATGTTCATGTCAAAAAAACTCAAGAAGGTTGGTTCATACTTAAGTTTTTATTCAATTTGATTAAAATTTTGCTCGAATTAAGTTGAATTTAATTTTTTAAAATACATTAGTTTTTTATAGGTTAAAATTTTAAATGGATTTTTAATATACTAAACTTATTTTTAAATATTAGACTTTAGTTTTGAATACATCGGAACTTATTTTGAAATACAATAGGTTTTGTTTTCGAAATAGATTTAAACTTATTTTTAAATGAATTTAGATTGTCTTGCCAATTGAGTCTCAAGGTCATTTTCAACTCCTCGAAAACTGCGAATAATCGACAACAAAATTTTTTCGGAATAATGCGTGCTCCATTGATTTCCATTTTGACAGTCTTGTCGATACAAAATCAGATTAGATTAAACCAGATTAGATTGAGGTGGGATTAAGATTACACCTTTTCAAAGCTTGTTGATTTTTTATTTTTGAAGTTTTGATTTTTGATTCTTGAGCTTCTTCAATATATTTAATTTTTATTGATTTTTTTATTGCCCTGATTCTATTGATTACGAAATTTTTGAGTTCCTCTATTTTGTGAATTTTGGAGCAGAATTTTTATTCGTTTTTTATTTTTAAAGGTTTTGGTCTTTTTTGGTTTTTAAATTGTTTATTTTTATTTTTGATTTTTTTGGATATTTTGAATTCATTTCAATCACCCTGTTTGTTTTACTCTTTGGTGAAAGAATGCTGTAAATTGAAGAACATTTGAGAACAAACAAATTCTGGATCGATTGACGATGAACTTTCGACTTGATGAAATCAGCTGAACAAAATTTTTCAACCTGTTTTTTAATTTCACTTTTGAAACGACATATTTTTGTTTTCGAAATATAATTGAATAGAAATTTAATTGGAACGGAAATTTATATTTCTAAATAATTGTTTAATCAGCTTTCGATATTTCGGGAATCGAATCAGTTCCACGTCAAAGATTTCCTCGAAAACGGGAGGATTTTTGACGGGGAAATTTTCTTTTTTCTTCTTTCCTCTTATTTTCCTTTTTCACTTTTAGTTTCTCATTTTTCCTCTTTTCGCAATGTCCAAAATATCCTCCCCGTGAAGTTCTCGACAAAGTTCTCGACGAAAATGTCATTGAGAATATTGACCTATCGATTCGAGTAACGAATTTCTTCTTTAAAAAATGGTTTTTGATTTTCGAAGATTTTTAGTAAGAAATTGTTTTGAGTTTTCGATAAATGAATGACTTTGATGAATTGTTCCTTTTGAATATTTGATTTAAAATAGGTTTAAAATCAATAGGATTAGTGAAGTTTAGTTTCGAATTTTACGTGCAATAAACTGAGAATGAGTGAATTGTATATGGAATAAGTAAAAAATCAATAAATTTAACAATTTGTATTTGTTTTGAATTTAGAAATCAAATAATCCGAGAATTTGTAGATTTAATGATCTTTGTTTATTTTGTACGGAATAATATAAAATGTGTGAATTTAATAATTTCTGTTTACTTTAAATTTTCAGATGAAATAAGTCAACGATCAATGAGTTCGGTAGATTTTGATTCGTTGCCGGCTTCAGGTGACAAGGTCACTAGGAGATCGTTTGGTAAGCCTGTTTTGACGATAATGCAAATAGAATATTTATATATTTTTCTGTATATTGATTGACATATTATTTTTCAGCTCAAAGTACTGCATCGTCGAGCGATTTTTCATTCGTTCAAAATTCGTCAAATAACTTTCTGGATTTTCCACAGATGGATGGGATCTTAGGAGGAAAATCAGCTGCGTTAGGAGCATTGTGCAGAATTGTTTGTGAAAAATCGTCTTCTGAAGAACTTACTTCAGATAATTTGGCTCAATTCTACTATATAATGCACAAAGCTCTTATTGAAAGAGAACGACTGTCTTTGTGTTCGATAATTTACTATGGAACGGAATTGTTTAAAATTGGATTAAAAGGTGTCGAGATTTTGCTGCCTAATTATTTGATGGCTGTGGATATTGTATTGACGGAGTCTATGAAAGTAAGATTGCACCCAAGTATCCAGGAAATAGAAATGAGACACACTTGTTTGCAATCTCTGGCTTCTATTGTTTCTTGGCCTACTGTATTTTCGAGCTCTTTGATTATTGATGAAAATGCCTTTTTGAAATTAGGTCAAGGAGGAACGAATTTGCTTGAACAAAGACCCACATATTTGGATCTTCGCCAAAGATTATTAAAGTGTCTGATCCATACACTCAGAAATGAGACGGATTCCACCAACCTTTATCTTGCTCTGAGTACTTGTGCTATCTTTTGCTTTGAGTCTGCCAGACATGATTTGGAAAATATCAGGAAGAAGTCATTAAATAATGAAGGGAACTTAAGAAAGAAGTCATCAGTAAGTAACGAAGAGGATGAGGAAGAACGCTTTTTTGCTGTTTCTGCTTTGAGAGCAATAGTTTCGGCGATTTGTGACAATATTTCGAAACCTCAATGGACATCGGAATTGACGACTTCATTGGCTGCTTTGGATTGTCTTAATTCTTTGTCTAATATTTCTGGATGCATCTTATTTTATAATGATGAAATGTCAACAGGATCTTTAATTGTGGCTTCTCTTTGTAGATTTATAGATGTACAACTGAAGAAACCACCAATGCATCATTCGAAAGATCTTCATTCTTCTGTAGTTGCTGCATATTATTCTTTAAGTGTATGGTTAACAACTGCACCAAAGTTGTCTGAAATTGAAAGTTGTTTGATTACTGTAGCGGAAGCAATAGAATTTGGATTAACAGGAGGGAAAAATTTGGAGAAAAACAACTTTAAACCAGCAAGTTTAAGAGTGAGAGATGCAGCAGAAAATTTAATGAATATACTTATTTTCCTTGATGAAAATTCGCCTGAAATTATGGATGAAAAGAAGATCTTATACAAGTATGGTAGTCAGAATATTGATTTAAAGAAATTTAAATTTTTCGTTTTAAATCAATCTGCTATAATAAGTATTCATGAAGGAGTTCATATTGATGAAATTTCTCGAGGATTTCCAACGGTTATGGTAGTTACAAGAACACCATTTTCATTGGCAAATTCTACAGTATTCCAACTGAAATCGACACTTTTGGAATCAAATGAATCGAATGTGTGTTCTCAATCTTTGGAAAATTCTCCTGCTTCTACAGTAATAGATGTTCAAGACTCTTCGAAAATCCCATTAAAGAGAGCGAACCAAGAAGGACGGTTATCTATCGACTCGGCTTTCGGACATGATGGGATAAAGCAGTTTGAATTTCCTCATGGATTTGAGAAACCTCTTTGCAAATTGGATGCGGCTTTTCCTGCTGCAGATCCACCAGCTGAAGCTTCGAAAATTATTAACCAACTTCAATCGATCAGGAATAGACTTCAACAAGGAGGAGGAAGTGCTTCAGGACATAGGGATTCCCAGAATGTATGGATTCAATCGAGTCTTGGGGCTTTGTTGACACAGCAGCTGAAACCACAGAATCCGTCGGCGAAGGTCAACAGCATGAGAAATTTCCTTTATGACTTGGGCTTTATAAATGAAAATGCCTTCAATACTATCCTTCAACCTTTGGATTCTGGAAATTCGGATGAATTTTTCAAGGATCTTCATCAAATTGTGGACAGAACTCATGTGAGGACAATCCAAACAGTCGGAATCTTCTATGTTAAAGATGGACAGAAAAATGTCAATGAAATTCTGGAAAATTCCCTATATCTGGATGAAACGAGTCCGGAATTTTGCAAATTCTTGAGTGAAGTTGGGGATTGTGTACAAGTCGGGACTCATCCTCATTGGACCGGACATTGGGCAACAGCGTTTTCCAATGATCGAAGTAGGTTTATTTTTGAATTGAAAATATTTTTTTGATTTTTAAATTCGGGTTTTTATTTGTTAATTAGTTCATTAACTTTATTTACTGGATTATTTAGAATCTAATGAACCTGTTGAAAGTGAGAGATATACCTTCGATGGAATCAATCATTGTCTTTGGTGGGCAGACAATCTTTTGGAAATTGCCTTCGTTCTCTATAGCGAAAGGTCACCAAGATTACAGAATATGATCAGTGGAATAGAATTAAAGGAACCGAAATTTTCTGTCGTGAAGTCATCGAGAGGAACGGATTCTGTGACGGATAGTGCTTTCGAGGAAGACTCTGCTTTTGGAACTTCTCAAGGTTTGATTTCTTTTTATTTTTTATTTTATTTTTGGATTTCTTTAAAATTCTCTTTTTGGATTTTTTTGAAAACAGTTTTGAAATTTTGGAATTTTGTTTTTTATTTTTTGAAATTCTGCTTTTTTCTCCTTGCTTACTCTTGTGTTTTGCTTCTTAGGACTTCATCCAGTGCCTCTGGCTGCTCATCACCCGACTTGGCACCAGTTGAGAAAACAAGGTCATGTTGCTGTGGCGTATACTGTATCACAGAAGGATATCGAAACGAATAATAATATGAAAGAATACCAGACGTTAGAATGTAGAAATTTAAGCGGAAGTCATTCACCTCATATCCGTCGTTGTTTATCTTTTTCAACAACGGTTAATGAGAATTCACAAAAAACTTCACCAAGATTGTTTTTAAAAAATCATACTATTTCGAGACAACCATCTTTATCGCCGACTTTAGAGGGAAAAAATTCTTCGAAAAATTTGAATGGAAAAAATCTTTCCTCGGATTATCAATTGATAAATAACGAATTTGATCTGAGAGCTTTAGCAAAAACCCCACCCCCTGCTTCTGGCAATTACTCTCTATCGTATTTGAAGAATCTTTTTCGAAGATCGAAAACTCCAGATTCTGAAGAAAAAATTGAATCTTCGTTTGGAGATAGATTGTTGATTACAGATCCTGTTTCTAAATTTCGTGAGTTTTGTCTGAAACTTCTGAAGTCTGTACTCCTGTCTATTCCCTTTTTTCCAATTTTTCTATTAATAAAATTTCGAGAATTTTATAGATTTTGAAATTTTATGAAAGATTCCGAAATCTTGGATTTTGAAAATTCTGGAAATTCGTGTTGAGATAATTTCGTAAAAACACTAATTTCTGCTTTTATATTAACGATTCTGAAGTTTTTAAATTAAAAATTTTTCTAGAAATTTGTGTCGAAAAAATCTGTAACAATACTTATTTCTCTTTATTACATACTTTTTTAAATTATTAATTTGAACTTTTTCAGTGAGAGGATCATCACCAAACTCAGAAAATGGTTCTCAACAGCAATCGAGGAAGAGCGATGTTTCACAGAATTCAATTATTTCTGGAACTTCCTCGAACTTTACTTCGAGATCAACTAGAACTCCGACGATTAATAGTGATTCAACGACGACTTCTACAACAGTGTCAACAACGAGAATGAATTCGTCGACGGAAAAAAGTCCGAAAAGGAACATCGACCAAAGAATCTTCGTCGTCTGGTTGGAAAGGATCGAGGACATGTATCATTTCCCGTACGAGAGTCTCTTCGAGGTCACAGAAGACGGATCTAGATACTCGAGTGTCAAGCCGGATTACGTCGTTATCTACCTTCACTTGATGGAGCCGGAATTGGTCAGGGTTCATGTGGAAGGAATCTGGACGAAATACGGTCAACCGGGACCCTTGGCGGATGGGTCCGTAGTGTCCCTGGGATCTCTTCCGAAACTGCTGAAACAAACGATAAGTAGTATTTCGAGAAGGAAATGCTTCGAAATTGATAACTTCCAATCAACTTCGGCAAGAAGAAGAGCAGCAATTCAAGAATTTTCGAAAAAATACAGTATACAACAAAATTACACAGAGTTTTTGGATTCTTTTATTTTCACTTAATTCTTCAAGCCTCAAAATTTCACTTGCATATTATTTGACAAAGAAACGCGTAATGTTCAAATGTTTAACTGAATGTGATTCGAAATTATAAAACGGTGTATTATTGGGAGGATTCACAAAGTGATTGTAATAAGGAATTAGTAAATTTGAAAATATTCATAGAAATTATTCTGAAACGAATTTTCAGAACTATGTACTGTAATTACGTAAAGATATTGCAATCAGAAGATTTCTTCTTTAAAATGTAGTAATTTATGTATTATTTATTGCGCAATAAAAATTTTAACAACAAAAAACAAATACCAGAATGGATAAAGTTAGAGCAATAGAGTACTGTAGACGATCGGAGCTGTTTTCGGGAGCGGTGACCAGAAGCTCGTTCGAACTGCTTCCTGAGATGAACTTCGGGGGAATGGAGCTGGGGGGCAGAGTCGAAAACTGAACCTCTTTCCAGATGGAAGATGAAGATGATGATGATGATGATGATAATGAAGATGAAGAAGATGAAGAAGATGAAGAAGAAGAAGAAGGTGATGGTGATAGCGGTGGTGACAAAGATAAAGATGAAGATGAAGAGGAATCTTCAGGGACCTGATTCTCGATCACCGTTTCTATCTGTTGTCTGGGGGGATCCATGGCCCGGAATTCATTTGAGAGCTCAACAGTTCCAGAATTCAGGAAAGAATTATTCGAGTCACTTATTGGAGCAGGCTCTCTGGGGATCTCTGGGCTGGAACCTTTGTTAAGGAACACCAAGGGTCCGTTGTTGACCATTTCCTCTTTTTTGACGAATTCGAAAATTGTCGATCCGCGATTTCTCGGACCATGATAGATGAATTCGTCTTCGTTCCTCATACCTTTACCATATATCCCCGCAATCTTCCCAGGACCCAAGGGATGATCACTGGGTTCTATTTCCCGGATATTTCTCCTGAACATAACGACGGTTCTCCCATCTCTTTCCACTCCGAAGGCTGCTGTCAAAGAAAATTCACCCTCAAAGTAGGTGTCTCTCAGGGGTGTCGACCTGTCCCTCGTGTACATGTCTTGGATCCTCGACCGTCCGTCGACTACGGTAGCGGAGATGATGTCAGTACAGTCCATCGGATGAAGTGGGGATAAGAAGGCTGATTTCACTAAAAAATTAAAATTTATTCTCTTATAAATTTGTTTTGAAACGGAAATTCGGAATTTCTAATAATTTGGTTTCCAATGTTTTTTTTATCAAATTCCGAAAAATTCAAATCACGGGGAAGTACAGAAACTTACGGAATCCACTGTCTGCATATCCGTGGACTTGTCTGAATCTCCTAGACTTGGGAAATCCCAGATCCGGGAAAAGTCTGCAAGTGGGATCCAATCCTATAGGCCTCCATCCTATGGAGACCCAACCCGTGGTGTTGAAATCCAGGATAATCTCCACATCTTCCCCAACGATCCTGGAATAAACAAAATCCTCTCCGTTCAAGTCTTTTTTTGCATAGCAATCCGGATCGAATAATCCATAGGAAGCAAATTTTGGTGGATTTGTGTCAACTAAATTCTCGAAATTGAAACACATGTCTTCGGGATCTTCGCTTTTGAATTCTGTCTCGCAATTTCTTCCAAAAAATCCAAAACTGCAGAAACAAGATTTCTGGATATTCGATGGATGAGATTCCGTCACGCATTTTCCATGACTTCCACAATCCGAATCCGCTTGACAATCCAATTTGAATTGGCATCCTGCCCCCCAAAAACCCTTGAAACAAGAACAAGCGTTTCCTTCTCTTTTGTAAACTCCGTTTCCAGAACAAATTTGATCATCGTTGTCGCTGACGGCTTCCAGAATATTCACATCGGCACAGGAATGGAAAATATAAGATTTACCGTATTCCAAGGCCTGTCTCTCTATCTGAAGGACACATCCATGACAAACCTCGGAAAAAGTGAGGTTTTGAGAGAAAGGATCATCTTTATCCTCGAGCCACTTTCCGTCTTCTTCAGGAATAAGTTGTTTTATTTTCTTGTCCAGAGGATCAAGGAGACTTATCCTGATGCCTCCCTTGTGGGATCTGTGTCCCAGTGTCCAGGTCATTTTGTAGTTCATCCCGATGACGAAATCCGTGAGAATTGGATTTTCTGTTTTAGGCATCCCACAAAGACCCAAAGTTCTCGAAGTATCCAGGTAGTCTAGGGGAGGGTATCTGGCAGCGGGGTACAGGAAAGATACATGACTCCAGATTTCCAGAGGAAAAAGAAATAATAAAAATAATATTTTCATTGTTTCTGAAAAAGTCTTTTTTGAAAAAAAATGATGGTCAAAGACTCGTTTTTTTTGTCTGCAAAAAAAAGAAAGAAATCCCCGCGACGAAAAATTGAAAGATCAAAAAATTAAAAATGAAAATCATAAAATTATGAAAAATAAAAATCCAAAAATCATAAAGTTACGAGAAAAAGAATTAAAAATAGTTTCGAAATTGTCTCGACACGAATCCTAGAACCTTTTTTTCAATCTCTTCGAAATTCTTTATCGTTCTGGATTATCCTAAAGTCCTCAAGGGTTCCAGAAGCTTATGAATTTCTGCAAGATTCTATAAATCTCGGTAAACTTCTATGAGATTTCCTAAATCTCTATAAACTTTCATAAAACTTCGGATTCCTATAAAATCCTCAGAAATTCGAAAGTCTCGAAATCCATTCCTAGATTTTCGATGATTCTAAATTTTTTCACGAAATTCTAGTTTTTTAAAAAATGAAAATTAATAACTGGATAATGGATTTTCCTGGAAAAAAAACATCCGAGAAAAATATCCTGATGAAAATCAACTTTGTTCATCTTTTCTTGAGGAAAAAGATGACGACTGCGGACTATGAACTGGTTTTTCTCGGAGATTTTGATTCACGCAATGGAACACGAAACTGGCCAGAATTAACTTATTTAACGTGATTCAACTGGATTTGACAGCATTTATATTTGAAGAAGCTCTTCCTGAATTACGTTGAATTACTTCTAATTTGTGATGATGGAACATCTTGATTGTTGTTATTACGAAAATATCCTAATTTTTATGATGGAACATATTGATTTTTAGTATCGCGAAAAAGTTTTAAGATTTAGAATTCAAAATATCGAATTCTGAGATTATGGAAAACTATGTGAAGAAGGGTTTCGAAAAAATCTTCGGATAGGTTTTTATAACTTCCGTGTATAAAATAAAAACTGGAATTTATTTTTTGTCTGATTAAATCCAGAATCGCGAGGATATAAATATTTATTAACAAAACTAAAAAATTACCTTAACATGAATTTCAAAGATTTTCCAGTCGAGATGCAAAAGTAGAAAACCTGACTATCACTTAATTCCAGAAAATACCGGAAGTATCTCACAAAGTTTTCAATCGAAATCTTCTATAATCATATCCAAAATTACCCAGATAAACCCCAAGAGATAAGAATTTAAAAATTCGAGCTTGAATAGAAGTCTTTTGAGAAAATTATTGAGAAATAAAAAAAATTGAAAAAGGACTAAATTCTAATAAATTTTTTTAAAGATTGAGTTCCTGAAAATGGAAAATCCAAAATGTCCACTTTTACAAAATTCTGAACAATTTCAATTTTTGACGGCGTTCATCAAAAAAGTCACTTGAAACAAAAAACTTTTCTTTTTGAAAAACTTTCGGTTTCAAAACTTTTGAAAAGGATCTTCATGGTCAAAATCTGAAAGAAAAAAGTCGGATGAAAATTATTTTTGTCTTGCAGAAAAATGGAATCAAATTGTTCATTCACATAAAGATAAAAATCCTGGAACGAAAAAAAGAAAAAAGAGAAATTGAATAAGAAAAATGGAGAAATTAAAAAAGAAAAAGGAAATCGGTGCTTTTTGGAATGGACTTTCTTGGAGGATTAGATCGTTGGAAGTTTACAATAGGTCAGGCTCGGATTTCTTTGATCCGCTATTTACGCTAAATCCGAAAAAATCTTTTGTAATGGAACGTAAACTTTTTTCAAAACCTCCTTGATGAAAATTCACTTACTTCTTAAAAGAAAAAAATAAGTAGATTCTTGCCAAGGGCTTTTTAATGATTACGGTAAACTCACTAACGTTAGACAAGTTAAATTTCTCGTTTATATTGAACAAATAAATTAATTGAGTCAAATTACACCACGAAAAAATCCCTGATGATTACGGTAAAGCTGTTCATCTCTTAAATCCAAGGAAAACTCAGCGACAAAACTGACAGAAGGAATGAGTGAAGTTTCCAGTAATTATGATGAGTCCGTATTTTTCAAGCGGAAGCAAAATCGGCGCTGAGATCAATCGAAAAGTTGAATGATCAACTTTCACTTTGAGTTTCCTAATAACTATAACGGATTCAATGTTTTCTTATATCCGAAGAGAATCCGAAGCAAAAAACGACCAAAATTTCTAGTAATTACGATGAGTTCGTTGTTTCTCAAGCGAAAAAAAATCCGGCGCTGACATCAATTGAAAAGTTGACTGAAATCCAAGGTAGGATCGATCTTGTTTAAGATCCTTTCCTCGTTTTATACTATTATTGAAAATAGTTTTATTGTAAAGCAAATCTTTTGTATAAAAGTACTTCAATCGAATCTTAGAAGAAGATATTTTTCATATAGCAATCCACTAAACTTGAGATTTTTTTTAATTAAAAAAATATGAAATCAGATTTTCTTCGACATCTTAGAAAATGTAGAACTTTATTGATTCCAATCCCTTCTATTTCCTATTTTTAACCTGAGAAAAAGAAGATTTAGTGGTCCAAGTGTTGATCGACAGTTGTTATCAAAATTGCGCAATTTAGAAAAATGATAAACAGGTTCGAAAAAGTGATCTTCTTGTTTCAAAAATGAATGAAGTAACTGGTCTTTTTATTATTTTTGGAATATTATTTTCTGAAGTTAAATCAGCTCCAAAGTATCCGGAATATTTGTGAGTTAATCTTTTCAATTATTTTATTATAAAAAACTAACTTGATCGTAAAATCGTTTTGAGAGGAGTTTTTCAAAGTATTCCAATTAGGATCGAAGAATACAAGGATTTTTATCAATCTACATTTACGAAATCATGATAGTAGATAATAAATTATAAGCTCATAATATTATAAAAGTCAGAAGAAATTTTCTACGAAATAATCCTAGCACGAATTTCCTGAGTTTTCCAGTTAAGATCAAAACTGAGATCTTTCTTCTATGTGACTCTATGGGGTTCCACAGGTATTTAAAAGATTCCGAAAACTGTAACCAAATGCTGTTGTATCTTTCTCAAAATAATAGCATCTAGTCATAATGGCCTCACAAAACTGTCTTAAAAATATATTTTCAGTCCGAATGGATTCACGAACAATTACGGTTACGGTCCTTTTGGAATAGGACCATCGAATGGAGGATTTGATTCCTTTGGGTTCTATAAAGACAAATTTTACAATTCTGGTCTCCCATCGAAATACACATTCTCTTCGCACAGAAACTATTATCCAGAATACTTCCAGCATCCGGGAAGAAACAAATTCCCTGGATTCTTCGAGGAATTCACTATTTTCAGAGGAAGACATGGAGATCCTATTCCCGACAACTTCGAACTCAAACAACAACACAGATTCGGTAATTTTTTAAAAATCAAAGTCAATTACTTGACGAAAAAAGACAATTGGCATTTGGTCTTATTTCGCCAAAGTAGACTTATTCTAAAGAATAATCTAATACTCTTTTTAGGACCCTACTACAATGGAGTCTGGGGTTACGCCGATCACTCTCCTTACTGGTATGGATAATTTTGGGTTTGTATTTTTTGAATCCATTCGATGTGGATTTTTTGGGTTTATTTGGTATGAAGTTTGTGGATCTGAAAAAATAAAAAACTATTGATTGTCTTTTGGTTTTTTTTCTTGATTGATTTCAAAAACGTCGTCATCGTCGTCGTCTTCATCAATTTTAAATTCGACCTTTCCTATTTCCTCCTTTTCATTTGGATGAGATTCACTCAAGGTCACGGCAGGAAGGATCATGTCGTCTTCGTGAAGTTCATCTGGGGTCTGGATATGTTTTTTGAGCTCTTGACATTGACTGTCGAGCTTCAGTCGGAATTCCGTGAGATCCGGGATTTGGTATTTCTTTGTTCCATTCACATATATCTCATTAAGGACATTTCTGATCTAAAAAATGATTTAAAACTGATTTTTTTGAAATCAACTTTTTTAATTTCTGAAAATTGAAATATAACTGACTTCTTTGAGTCCGATGACACCAACAAGTTGGCCTTTGTGTGTGACGTAGGCGTGATTTAAGCTGAGAAGCGAGAACAGTGTATGGACTTTGTAAAGAGAAGTTCCCAAAACAAGTTGGAATGGGGCCGGATCTATCGCCACGTCGTCGAGTTCGATCGGTTTCTGCATTTGGATTTGACGGTCCACAATACTCAAGTTCTGAAATGAGTTGTTTACCATTATTAAACAATTAAATATCAAATATTATTTTTTGTCAAATTATCAAATAATTCTTGTTTCTTGATTATTTTTCTAAAATTATTGTCATTTAATCATTGACTTTTCATTTTTTTGCTCATTGTTTTGATCTCAATAGGCATCAAAGATAAAACATACGACAGCTTCTGGAAGAGTTTGTCTCCTCAACAGGGGTGCTAGGGGACTCGTTTCTGAAAACAATAATTCAATTAAAAAGAATCGGAAATCAGTGTCCTTTTAATGTTGAATTTTACTTTCGTCCAAAAATCATTGTTGCAAAATACAAAAATAGATTTTTAATGAAATTATCCAAAAAGGAATTCCCAGAGTTTTCAGTTTCAGATTTCCGTTCAAAAATTAAAAATAAATTTTATACAAAATATTCCGAAAAGAATCTCCAAAAATTGAGATTTAAGATGATTTTTTAGGATTTTAATAATAAAAAACCGAAGAACTTGCTTTCGTTCAAATTCTCGTGGAGCGGACTTGTCGACAAAAGTGTATTTCCGTGGATGTTCCTGTCATTGAATCTGACACTGTTCAGATTCGCCGCTGAATTCCTTCTCGTTGTTATGTGGATTTCCGAAGCTGATACGGAATTTCTCTTTGTTAACAACGACGGATCTGGACCGAGCTGGCTTGTCAGCAAGAAGTAGAGGTATTTCCTTCCTACGGAACCGAGGAGAATCCTTTCCGCTGAAAATAAGTAGCTCATCTATGAAAATTAGATAAACAAATCCATATAAAGATAAAAGTGGTAAATTCATTTATGAAAGTAGGATTGCTCACATTTGTCGTTGACAAGAGGATAGGACTTGACATGAGGAGTTGCAATCAGCAAGTCTCGGAGTTCTTTGTAAGTTGTATTTCTAGCTATGGAAACGAAATCTTTGATCATGATTTGCTCCACTTTGATCATATGAACGGATATCCTACTTGGAGGCAAGTCAGGTAAATGAGGATAATTCTTGAGCCTTATCATGCTTTCATATATCGAAGGTGAAAGGAAACTGCTCACAGCGTTAGCGGCCATCAAGGCAACGAGAACAGGCAAAAGTCCGCTCAATTGTCTCGTTGCTTCACAAACTATGACAGCGATACTGAAAGAATGTGTCACAGCACCGGTAAAAGCGGCTGCTCCGACAACGGCATAAAGTCCTGGATAAATTTGTGTTCCTGCTAATCCTCTGATTCCTTCAGGAAAAAGAAGAAACATGGTTTCACCAACAATTCTTCCTCCGCAAGCTCCGATTATGAAAGTTGGAACAAAGATACTTGCTGGAACCGCCAGCGCAACACAGACAGCAACAATAAAGTACTGAAAAACGATTGAATTTTGAAATATGAAATAAAATAAATTACATTTGCGACTAAATAACCGAATAATGTCGGCAAAACCCGGTGATCGTGATTTTGTGGATCATCAGACCATCGGTAGACGATGTCGTCTGAGCATCCGTGATGAGTGACATTCAACTCTGACATTGTACAGTTGGAAATGAAGTCAGACAAGACTTCACGGAAGTTAAACTGAAGATGGAGATTTCATGTATGTACAGAACTCTGATTCTATGCATGAGAAACATATGAAACTTACTCTTCCTCCGACCCAGTGACCGAATCCATCTGGGAAAGTGATAACTCCGACAACAAAAGCTACGAAGACCGTGAATGTAATGTTGTAATTCTTCCCGAATATCCTCCTGTAAGTCCTATTGACCTTCCTGAAGTGGATGATTTTCCGATGGACGTAGACGAAAGAAGCTCCTAGTAAGCCACTCAGGATTCTTAAAACCGAAGATCATGTATTATTTTCGAAAAGTAATTCACCCAAGAAGAATAAAGACAGGAATTTCTTCAGCAACAAATACTTCATTAGGAAAATAGGTTTCGTAATAAGCCAAGATGGTGTCTCCGATGTGTGGTGGTGCGATCAGCCGATTTGCGTACCTGAAGACCAGCGCAGCACACGTAGTCGCCAAAAAACTTCTCCAAGAATGTTTCACTGCGAAGTATTTATGTGTGGATTCTATAGCATACAATACAGCTCCACAAGGAGAATAGAAAGTGCAGGCAATCCCGGCAGCGGTTCCGGATAAGAGATTTTGAAATTCCCTGCTTTCATTTGAAATAAATCTGTTACCTCGAAGATTTTGAGTTAATTTCGTTAAAGATACCCCAACGATAGCTCCAATATGGACAAATGGACCTTCTTTTCCGACTGGTAATCCGGATCCCAGGACGAGTACCAAGCCAATCACCTTTGCCACCATCGTCCTTATCGTGAGGTAATTCTGGAGCATGAAACCGTTCATAATCACCTTCATTTCCGGAATCCCAGATCCCACGGCTTGTTTCGCCACATACTTGCATACCAGGGCAGCGGCAGCAACGAAGAAAGTCATGTAAAAAGTCCACCAAATGAAAGCCAGAACTTTGTCGTAGTTCAGCGCATAATCATATATGACAACATGAACTAAAAATCAAGAACACTAATTTACACTAATAAAAATACAAAACCTACAATAATTAAGATATTCATAGCTAACGTCGACACAGATGGAGATCAAAGCAACAATAACGCCTAATATGGCGGACAAAAACCAGTCTTCCACGAGGAAATGAGATAACCTTCCCCAATGTCCTAAATCCCAATCATCTTCAGTGATCATATGGATACTTTTACTTTCTTGGATTTTAGTGGTTTTTTATAATCGTAATTTCTCTACTATATTAGATTCTAATGCCCTTTTGTTATCATATATATTTTTAATCTCCCTAACTTCCGATCAACTTTAATACCGTTATTAGTAATTTCAATTTCCCCTAGGTCTGAACTGTCTTTAATATTTACAGCAATACTCACTTTCAATTTTCTTAAATTCTCATTATTTTCAAAATCTGTATTCATACTCACTTTTAACCTTCGAACCAAAAGTTTCTGAATGAACTTTCTTATAAAATTCATCTTTCTTTAAATTTTTCGAGACAATATAGTCGGAATTTTTTTCAGGACCGTATTTTTTCTTTCCAAGGATCTCCAGATCCCTCCTGTTCCCCCTGGGCTCTGGTCTCCTCAATGTAGCCCCCGGAAGTCTTCTCTTGTGGGGTATCGTCGTCCTCATCTCCAAAAAAACAATAGAAATCACGAATTCAAAAATACTAAAAAGACAAAAAACGAACGCAATAAAAATCAAAACAAGAATTCGTAACCTAAATTTAAAAACACTAAAATAAAACTTAAATCCAAAAATAAACGAAATCTAAAGTCGGAACTAGAACCAATACCAAACCAAAACCGAATTCAAATTAAGTTAATAACCAAGATCAAAATCAAAATTAAAATTAACGAATTAATCAAAGCACGGGTTTCTCTTTTAGACTCTCATCAATCAATTGACGGAAACCAGTCATTCCCTTTTACTGATTTTATTTCTTCAAAAAAACCTAAATAGGCCAAAAATAATTGTGAAAAGAATCAAAAAATTTTTTCGGGAGCAGATCAAAAACCAATACAAATACATTACAATAAAAGAAAAATAGGATAACCACAAAATTCCAAATTTCAATTGTTCTTCAGTTATCTGGAACTCCAGAATTCGATTCTTCTTTGCTGTTGACCGGGGTAGGTGTTCCCGCCTCACTTGATGAGATTCCTGTTGTCATTGGTGAATTCGACGACTGTTCTACTTCTATCGGAATCGGATTACTCTTCAATCTATTCCAAACAGCTTGAAGGATCTTTGAGTCTTGGAAAATCTCCGAATCTTCCCTATTGAACCGTTGGGCATTCGAACACAAAAGATCGACATCCTCGCTCAAACCTTCTATGCTCATATATTTTCCCCCTTTCATATTTTTTCTAATTCTGAAGAAGTCAATCGGAGAATTCACGATCTCATAGTATTCCGGAAGTTCCTTCCTCGTCGGCAATTGCATAAAGTCAATAGATATCTGACGACCATTACTGTCAGTATAATTAATCAAAGTCTCCAACATTTGAGTCAAATGAACCTGCATAGGATCATCTGATCTCGCTCCTTCTCTCTTACGCTTTCTCCCCAGTCGACTACTTTCATCATCTTCCTCTTCTTCCTCGCGAATCTTCTTCTTCCTTCCTCTCTTTCCCTTTGGCTTTTTCTCCTTCTCTTCCTCGTCTTCTTCACCTTCACCTTCAGATAACGCATCATCTATTGATTTCAGCCATTCTCTGTCGGACATCAAATCTGTTGAATAATCAACCTTCTTCCTCGATCTTCTTCCCTCAAATGTATCATCAACGAAACTCTTTTCTGGATTGTTATAACTTTCTTCAAAGTTTTTAGAGCTTTGGATTAAGGTTTCTGGAATCTCCTCATCTGTTAGAAGTCTTGCTGTACCAATTTTCACTTCTTGTATGTGTCTTTCTTGATCCATTTTTTGGAAGTGTTCAAACTCATCATCACCACGAGCAATAATCATATTAATCGATTCGTCATCTGGTATTTCATCCTCGTCATTTTCTTCCTCACGACGAATAATTTCTTCCAAAATTTGCCGACGTTCTGCTCCTGTTGATCTCTGATCGAATTTACCTGCCTGGATAACTTTTTCATCGACATTCAACTTGAATTTAGCTGCGGCAAGGATTTTCTCCTCCACAGAATTTACTGTGATCAAACGGAATACACGCACTTCTCTCTTTTGGCCGATACGATGAGCACGATCTTGAGCCTGCATATCTTGATGCGGATTCCAGTCAGAATCGAAAATAATGACGGTATCTGCAGTTTGCAGATTCAAACCGAGACCACCAGCTCTGGTAGACAACATAAACAAGAAATACGGCGAATTCTCAGCGTTGAAGATCTTCAAAAGTTCTCCACGTTCATCTGGCTTCGTGGATCCGTCCAAACGAAGATAAGCCCATCCTAAAACAATCAAAATTACCCAGAAATGATCTTAAAAAACAAACCTCTGTAATTGAAGAAGTCTTCCATAATCGTCATCAACTGAGTCATTTGACAGAAGATCAATATACGATGTCCTCCTGCTTTCAATTTCGGCAATATTCTATCCAATAATTCAAACTTTCCGGCAACGCGAATGAGATCCACTCCAGTTGTTTCCCGCTTCCAAAAACTTCTGCATTCATCTTCAATATTATCGAAGAGGAACGGGTGATTACATAATTTTCTCAAATGTACCACCGTATTCATTAAAGCTCTGCCTCCTTCTCTCTTGCCATCAAGCAAAAGACCTCTCTGCATATGTTGATACAAAATTCTTTGCAATGGACTCATATCGCACTTTATTATTTGTTCTGTTTTCTCTGGAAGCTGTGATTCTACTTCTTTCTTCAATCTTCTCAACAAGAATGGACGAAGGACTTTGTGAAGACGTCTGATAATAAGCATTGTCTCTTCCTGATTCAATTCCACCTTTTCTCCTGTCGTTGCGAATGGAGCATTGAACCACTGTTCGAAATTACCACAAGAACTGAAGATAGAGGGCAACAAAAAGTTCAACAATGCCCACAATTCTGGTAGCTTATTCTGCAACGGTGTTCCGGTCAACAAAAGTCTGTGTTGAGCAGTGAAATAAGCATTCAAAGTCAATGTCAATTTACAGGTGTGATTCTTCATTCTGTGTCCTTCGTCAATGATCATATACTTCCATCGGATCTTTCCCAAAACAGCTTTTTCCTTCAACACATAATCATACGTCGTCAACAGGACGTTGAAAGCTCCTTTCTTTACAGCAATATCCAAACGCTTTCTGGTATCTTTATCTCCCTTGTATATTATGGTGACGACATGAGGAGCCCATTTTTCCAATTCCAACGCCCAATTCGATATTGTCGACAACGGAACAATAATCAAATATGGTCCATTGATCTTCTTCACTTCCATCAGATACGTGATTAAAGCAACTGTTTGAATTGTCTTTCCAAGACCCATTTCATCTGCCAAAATACCATTGAGATTATTGTTGTACAAAGAAACCATCCATTCCAGACCCTTCAATTGATATGGCTTCAGCTGCAGAGTAGGGTCACCACCTCCAAGCATCGAATGTTGAGCTGCAACGACTTCCTTGATTCTGTGTGCTGTTGCATAATACGATTCCATTTGTTTCCTGGTACGTTGATCATACTCATCTTCTTCGTTTCTCGCCTTCTCGATAATTTTCTTGGTACGAGTTTCCTCGTCAAGACCTTCAAATTCATCATCCACATCTTCTTCCTTCGGTTTTTCCGTAGTCCTTTCTTCTTCATCTTCGCTATCTGAGAGCGCATCACGAGAAACAACCTCATACCCTGGATGAGTTTCGAGCCAAGCATCCACCTCGTCAGCTACCGGGGTTTCTTCCGGTTTCAGAAGTTCCCCAGTAGTGCAATTTCGAATGATAACTTGGAGTTCCTCATCTAAACGAAAATTATGTTATTTTCCATGCAAAAAGTATGCAATTTCTGTCTAAAGAACTACACTTGCCTTGATTCTTGTTAGCTATTTTGGCATCGCGTCTTTCTTGCTTCTTGCGTTTCTTCTCCGTAGATTGATGCTGCTTGACGAGACCAGTGAGACTTTCGACATACTCATCGGTTTGCTGGAGAAGATAAACCAGACGTTTATCTTTCTTTTCATCCAGCAATTGACGATATCCTTCTTCATCTTCTTGCATAAGTTTCATCATACGCAACCTTTCGTTCTTAATTTCATCCTTCTTCCTTTCTTTCTCGCTATTAGCATGATATGTGACAACAGCCTTCTTGACTCTCTGGATCTTGTTCTGATTGTTCCTGTGGAATTCACGGAATTCACGATTTGCTTGAACCATGCTTTGCAGGAAGTCAGCGTGACGAACTCTCCTCTTTCTTTCCTGCTCCATCTTCAACTGCTTCTCCAGTCTTTCTGTCACACGGGCTTCTCGGAGAGTGTGTTTCTTGACTCTACGGTAAGCATGGGCATTCAAGCCGTATTCGACAGTGCTTCCCACTTTCAAAGCATGGAGCACTTCTCGACGAACGGCAGCTTGCATGTTGATCAATCTGAGCCCTCGGAGCTCGATTTCTGCTTTTATCCTGAGCTGTGAGGGCAGACTCACAGGAAGATTCGACAAGTCCTTGATACGAGTCATTATCCTCGTCGCAATCCTAGAATCGATATATGGAAACTAATCGTAAAGTGAAATTATAAACCTTTGATCCCTTTCTTTGGAGATGACGGTGGGATCGATCGACTTCGGGAGCGGATGAGTGACGGCTGTTTTCGCTGCCTTCATGAGCATCATCTGCTGGAGTTTCATAATATCATAAGGAAGCTTCACTCCATTGCATTCTGCCGGGAGTTCATAAGGAGAAGGTAAGTGTTCTGGTTTTTTTCTGACGTTGGGGACGGCGACAGTGGCCTCCGCAAGCACGTTGGTGGGAATGTTGCCATAAGCCTTGGCATGTTTGAAGGCCAGGATCTGGGCCTTGAGCTGCTTCACGTACTTCGGATCCAGGGGCTTCTTGAGCTTCCCCGCGGTCGACGGGCTCTGGTCGTTGGCGGAAACAAGGGGTTCTTTCCCTAAAAAAGTGGTAAATAACAAGGACAAAAAAATCGATAATTACCTTGTAACCTGTTTTTGAGCTCGTTGAGTCCGGAGTACCTGGGATCGTTGGTGAGGTTCTGATCCTCCATCACAGCCATCGTGTTCTGGACCTTGGCTATATAAACTTCGGAGTTCGCAAGACCATTGCTCTGGTTTGGGACAGATCCTGCTTGTGAACTCGTATCGCTGCTCAGCGACGGTGCCGGCACCGTCATGTAGTTTCCGGTACCTTCCATCTGGAAGTGCTCCTTTCAACAAATTCAAAAAAAAAACGTTCACAATTCGCGATAAAAAAAATTTCCACCAAGCGCGCGCACTAAAACCAAAACGAACCTTCTTCTTTCTTTCGTTCTTTCGCTGTCGAGGAAAAACGGGCAACCAAATCTGCTCGCTCTATAGTCGGCCGCGAAAACCAAAAGACGGGAGGAAAGGGCCTTTCGAAAGAGAGCGAGCGACATTTCTCTCAGAGCCAGCGAGCGAG
Organism: Halicephalobus sp. NKZ332; assembly: GCA_009761265.1. Classification (NCBI taxonomy): domain Eukaryota; kingdom Metazoa; phylum Nematoda; class Chromadorea; order Rhabditida; family Panagrolaimidae; genus Halicephalobus; species Halicephalobus sp. NKZ332. Next base: position 72,864 of record VOSG01000133.1, read on the forward strand.
TCAGTGGGTCGCACAATGCCAGACACGAATCGATGAAAATTCGTCCTTCGCAAACACGAAAACCCCATATAAAAAAGATGCTCGGAGATTGTTAATTTTACCAAGAATTATTTCACAGGGTAATTGATAGAAATTCATCCTTTGTAAATACGGGAAGTGCATGTAAAATTGGTGTTGGAAAAGTGTAGATTTTACCGAAAATCATTTCATAGAGCAATCGATGAGCATTCGTCTTTCGCGAACATGCAGAACCTATATAAAATAGGTGCTTAAGAATCGTTAGTTTTTACCAAAATTTGTTCTGGAAAATAATGTGGTATATACAAAATAGTGAAAATAAATGATTTTTTAATTTTCTGATTAAGATTAAATGATATTTTAATTATGGGAAAATAAAAAATTACAAATTTGTGCATTTTTAGACAAGATTATTGTGCTTAAGAAAGATGATTAGGATAAAGAGATGGAAATAAGTTTCGTAGTTTTTTGGAGAAATTTGTTATTTTGGTAAGTTTTTCCCGGAAAAAACCCCCGGAATTTTCTGAAATTTTCCGGAAGATTTGTTGAGGGGATTTTGTAAAAAAACTGTTCTTATTTTTTATGATGTTAAGTAATATATTTCCCACAATAGTTTTAATCAAAGTTATTTTTTCTAGAAATTTTAAGTTTTTAAATTAAAACAAATTTTTTCGGAAGATTTTTAGTTTTTTAATCAAAATTGATTTTTTTCTGAGAAAATTTTTTGGTCGAAGAAACAGTCGACAAGAAATTCAACCAAGTCTCCCTCCGGCAGTGGGAGGAGCCACTTCTTCTTTATCCTCAATTTCTGGACAATATCTCGGAGTACAATCCAGTTTGACAAAAAAAAGGAAATTTGTTTTCATTCCCGTTCCCCCAAAAAGCAGGTGGAATTTAAAATTTAACAATATTTTCGTGGAAAAATCCCTGTTCTTCATTTTGATTTTGAGGAAAAAGAGAAAAGTCGTTATCCTCATTTTACCAAAAATGATTGAAGGTACTAAATTGAGTGATATGGTTATTGTAAGATGTTATTTGTATACAAAACAAAGTTTACATTTATTCGCATTTTTTCAAAATAAATTCATCGTTGTTCTGAAAAACCTGAACAAATTTGAGAATGAGCTAAGTTTATTAATTTTATTACAAGAAAAGCAACGAAGGAGTTCGATTCTAACAAGAATCCTGATCAAAGTGAAAAAACTTGAAAGAATCTCTGGGCAGTGGGATTCCGATCGAGAAGTTATCCAATAACGAGTTTCCTGTACTTCCGGGACTTCATCCATCTTCTTTTCGAAGTTCTCCAAGAGTCACAAGGCTTCACGTTAACACCATCGATCGCATTTCCCATCAAGTCCAGTTTCTCGCCGTTAAGAAGGACATCTGCGACACATCCGACGAGGTTATGAGAATGAAGTCCTCCAGTCATCTGATCCAGATCGGGGACTCCTCCTATGTAGATGTTCCCTTCCACATTCAACATGGCCAAAATTCCAGAAGAAGATCCGGAAATCGGGGGATCGTTGTCGACGGAGAGGGTTCCATTCTTCCCTCGACGGACAACCTTGACGATATGCTCTTTACCGTCGTTGACGGGATTTATCGAGACTATCTGAGCTGCTCCTCCTCCTAGTTCGTAACTGAAATCATCCTTATAAGAATCACAGACAATTTGTTTAAAATCCTTTTAGCAATTTCGAAAAAATTAAACACTTGCCTATAAACGAGATATCCGTCGTTGAGTCCGATAGAGATGTAGTCTTCTCCAGTTACAGTAGTACCTTCTTGTTGTCCTTGCCAGAAAATAAGTCCATATTTCGCTGTTGTTTTCAACCTAAATGCTATTGTTTCTTCTCTTTCGCTCGTCAAATGAGGGAAATCATCGGGGCCAAAAACTATGTAGGCATTCCCCTCAAATCTGGCGGCATGTTCTATGGGCTTGAAGTTCTCACAATTCGGTCCATCATAGTAATCTTTACATTGACAAATCACGTGGGTGGTGTTCACGATTTCGCAATCGCCATGTTCCCCACAAGTGTTCGGTTCGCATTTCGGCCCTGAAGAGAGACCTCCAGAAGTTGTTGTTTCTGGTTTTTCTTCAGATTCTGGAGCAACAGTGAGCAATTCAGGCTCCATAGTAACACTTTCCATCGTGATTGGCTCTATTTTTTTATTCTCTTCTTCTTCGACTTTTTCGACGATCTCCGTCGGTTTGATTGTCACTTCGTTTTGTTCACTTTCTTGTTTTTCTTCAGAGTCCCATGTTCCTCCGGATATTTCTTCTTTTTCTGGAGCAACCTCGAGATGATTTCCTTCTTCGTTATGTTCGAGTTTGATAACTTCTGGTTTTTCCGTTGTTGCCGGAATCAAACTAGGTTCGACGATGGAAATTTGATCTGGATCTTTTTCGTGTAGTTTTTCTTCTAGAATGACTTCATCGCCTCGAGAATCCGCCTCTTTACTTTTTTCTTTTGATTCAATTTCATTTTTGCCAGAGTCTTTGTCAAGATCTTCATCGGAGATATTCTCATGAGCTATGACTTCGTTTTCTTGAGGATTTTCATTTTGGGCTTCGAGATTGACTTCTTCACCTCCAAGGTCGACTTCACAGGATTCCAGATCCCCACTCAAGATGCCTTCCATACCGTCGATATCCACTTTCGTCTCGTCCAGCTCCACTCCGCCGATGCATCCTTGGAGAAATCCGTACTGCGTGATGGGACTTCTGGGAGTCATTCCAGGAGGAAATCCACCGAGGAAGATACTCGTTCCCGATGGGAAAGCCACGGTCTTGACTCTCGTCGAGGACGGTTTTCCGTTGATCTTTATTTCTGCAATATGTCCTATTCTTGAAATCTCGATCTTGTATTTCTTCCCTTTTTCGACTTCTTCCAGAGATTCAATGACGGATTTTCCACCTCCATTTTGATAAAGATTCACGAATCTTCCGTCCTTCAGGACTACAGCCATGTACTCTGATGTTTTCTGGTTGTAATTGGAACCTAGATAAGCAAGGATCTGATCTCCGGACTCCTGGAGTCGGACCGTCATTCCGAGGGAGAAGTTCTTCACACTTTGAGGTGGTGGAATAGCAACGAAAGAAGTTTTTCCATTGAATTTGTACGATCCATCAAACTTCTCTTTCGCTTGGATCGGTTTTTCGCAATGAAGTCCTTCTCGATCTAAGGGACAGATGCATTTCGAGGTTCTACCTTCATCTACACAGAATCCGGCGACACAAGAATCTCCAATTTTACAGAACCTCGTCTTGAATTGGCAATATGATCCGTGGAAAAAGTCCGAACATTCACATCGGAATCCTTCGTGGACATTTGCTGTGATGCAGATCCCCTCGTTTTGGCATGGTTCTTTTCCACATTCGTCTGATTGCTCTATCGATCCCTGAATATTCATAATTGATCCAGAATTATTTTTGGAAACAGCAGTAACGATTTTTGGAGGACGAAGCTCAACTGGATTTTGATTAATTATTATCCTTGAAATAGTTCCAGAGAATTTTTGATTTTCATTATTTTCTGGATTTCCACCAAGATGAACTTTTCCTGATAATCCAGAAACATCGATTTTTTCTGGATTTGAGATAGTTTTTATTGTTGGTTCATCGGAGTTTACAATTAAAACTCTTTCTTTTTCGTTGTTTTTTATTCTGATTTTCGACCATTTTCCCACTCTTATCGGCCACTTGGATTCCAATTCGTCGTGAGAATTTCCGGCTTTCGTTTCATACACAATTTTTCCTTTTCTCAGGAATACCGTATGGAAGTTTTCTGCTTCACCTCCTTTAGTTACCCCCTTCGTCGTGTGGAGGATCACTCCTGGAAGATCAAGGTAGGTTACAGGAGCTTATGGTAGTACACAATAGAGTAAAGTATGTTATTATAAGTTATAGTAGATTACCGTAGATCATTATGCGTTATGAGATGTTATGGTAAGTTAGTGTATGTTACGATGGATTTAGATTTTTACCGTCTTTGTGATTTGGCTTCAATGAGAGCTCGAGATCCAAGTTCTGCCATTGCTCGTCCGTCAGTGGAGGAATGTCGATTATGGCGTTTCCGTGGAAGACCGGCACGTAATCTAGAAACCACAAATAAAATTCCCTGGAAGTTGTGTCGACACGAATTTCCGTAACATTTGCACTCGGTTGTATTTTTGAAAAGTGAATCTTTTGAATCTAAACAAAAAATTAATTACCGGCAATTTTCAAATCCACGAAGGAGATACTGTTATGTCCTCCAGGAAGTGTCACACCACACTGATACAAGCCCTCGTCGTCTTTCTTGACTCCCGAAATATACAAATCGGAATTGTAGATTCTGTAACTTTGGGGCATTTCCCCTCCGATTTTCTGCCAATCCACATCCTTGTCCTTGGCCCCCGTCGTTTGACCCCCACATTTCAGAACAGCTTCGTCACCCACGGTCCTGATCACAGGTACCCTCCTCGCTTGTTCCACGTAACTTTCTTTCTCCACCGGCCAATGGGAAGCTGCCTCACTCCTACCCGAGACTACGGATTCTACGGACTTACTGGGACCTACAGTAACCTCAGTGGAAGATCTAGAATCTATTGCTGTTGACGCCGGACCGACAATGGGATTCTTGACAGCGATTTCCGAAGATACTGACGGTAACGGAGGAGAAACAAGATCTCCCGGCATTCCCACTAGAAATAGTTTTTCTAGTAAATGTAACCTTTCTAATAAAAATAAAAATGACGATTGAGGTAACTTCCGAAAAAAAGCTTCGACTACATCTTCTCTCGTGCTGTTAATTAATTAGTTTCTAAATCTACAAAAAAACAGACGAGAAGAACAGCAAAAAATCAGGGATCAATGATCAACGACCAAACTATGGATTACGATTATTAAAGTCAATAAACTAGATTACACTTATTAAAAATCAAATTACAAACGTCATATTACAGTAATCGACAGTCAAACTACACTAATGATCGTTGATCAAACATCAAAGATTTCCGTGCTAGTTATATCACTCACCCTCAATCATCACTTTCGTTATTTCTCCAAATCAAACAACGAAAACTCTTTATTAAATATACTAACTGCAATTACATAATTTTCTTATAAAAAACTGAGCAAATTTTTTTCGGCAAGTTTTTTTGCGCAAAAAAACGGCAGCACCAGAATTAATTCAAGCAAAAAGATTAAAAGCAACAGGCAGTGCTTTTAAGTGAAGAAAAATTATATGGCAGAAAAAAATTTTCTTTAAACATTTAAAAGAAGATTTAGAATTTTTTTTAGTCAATCACTGGGCGCGAGAAAAAAGCTGAAAATCTCTCGTTAGCCTGTTAGACTCGTGTTCTTTGAAGAGAGAAGATGGAATCGAGACTTAGCTCGAGGCGAACCAGTCCCCAAAGACAGCGTTTTTGTGATGTTTTCGGGATTCTTCGCCCGAGACAGAGGAGTTGTGTCGACGATGATGACGACGCCTGGATCGTCTTCTGGATTTGCGCTTACGTTTTGATGATCCCACGTTGATGATCGCCGAAGTCACCAAAGTGCCTTCTGAAGTGTGGGCTTTACATTCATACTTTCCTGTGTCATCCTCTGTGATGGAGTTGAAGAGCAGTCTGGATCCGGTGACCTAAAAGTAGAGATTATTTAAAAGTTCAATCAAGTGAATAAAAGCAAAAAAGGAAAACACTTCAAAAACAACAACAAAGGGGAATTTCTGAAGTCAAAGATCTCAGAAATCAGGGATAAAGTCGAGGACTTCTGAGGTCACCGATAGATTTGGAAATTCAGAAGTCAAAGATACAGTAGCACTTCAAAAACAAGGACACATTTGAGACTTCAGAAGTCATCTATAAAGTAGAGACTCCTGAAGTCAGAAATCACATTTGTTAGGGTAACAGCACAAAAAGAAAGTTAATAAAAACGACACCCAATCTTCTGGGCTCACTTTCGCTTTCGTAACGTAGGCCGCGCCTTCGCATTCAGTAAGCTAGAAAAATAGAATGAAATTATCAGTAAGCTAGAAAATATAGAATTGAGATTATCAGTAAGCTGGAAAAGATAAAATTGAAATGATCAGTTATCTAGAAAGAGTATAACTGAAGTTATATAGATTACTGTAGACTTTGAAAGATGATAGAGGAAAATCTTTGATGGGAACTTACGGTAGATCCTTTAGGAAGTTCGTTAGAGCCGTCCTTGAAGTATTCTATCTTAGCCTCTGGATCTCCAACGACGACACAGTCAAGCCAGA